>JAWPHD010005357.1:0-165373 GCA_037043455.1 Cyrtodaria siliqua | reverse complement strand
GAGTGTGTGTCTGTGGGGGGGGGGGGGGGGGTGTGGAGAGGCGGGGGGTGGGTAGGGGGCAACATATATGTTTAAGAAGCTATGTGTAAGAATTGACCAAAACAAAACAGAAATATGTATACAATTTTTAAAAAACTGAGATTCGAGTGTGGGGAGAGAGGGTAGGCGGGGTTGGGGTGGGGGCAACATATATGTGTAAGAAGCTATGTGTAAGAAATGACCAAAACAACACAGAAATATGTAAAAGAAAGAAGAGTTTATTCTGAGTGTTATTACACCCACCCCAAACCTACTACCTTCCCCACCCTTCTCCATTTTTGTGCTCTTTTAGATTTTTTAGAATGTTCGTACTAGGAAAAAAGTTGTGGGATATTAGTAATAACTGGGTGCATGGGGGATGCACACACAAGCAAATATGCACTTATAATAACTTATTTCACCCACCCGCCTGGGTGGTGATGGGACAGCAACGGGAGTACACAGAGAAATAGAAAAAAAAATCCTAACCTAGGAGCAACATTTTACAGGGTAGTCCCATTGTTGGTATTTTACTAATCCGAGCCTTACCAGCCCTTTTTACGATTTTGATATTTCATCCTCTGCACCAGCCGGATGAAATATCGTAATCGCCACACACAAAATTAATTTAAAGAAATAAAATAAAAAAGGCTTTTATGGTCAGAGAAGGCTCGGATTAGTATTATACCGGGTTTTGTCCTAAGTCAGTACCCCAGTGCCAACAGTGTTGGTCTAACTGCGCTCTTCACGCAATATTCGTTCCCACCTGTTACTGGTAGACAGTAACAAGAATGTGCAAAACAGCAACAACTATTTTTATTCAAATTGTACAAGGAAAAATATTTACTTGCAGAATACACATAAATTAAGATCCCGTATTTCTTTAAAATCCGATTTTAGAATAAAGTCCAAATAATATTGGAAAATGTCCCTTTAATTTAGATTGTATAATGTCCCTTTAATTAAATTTTATTTTAAATCATGTCGACATCATCATTATAAACACTCATAAGTAACACCACCCAGTAAGGAATAAAACATTTTTAAAAGGTGATGTTGGGGAAGTGGAGGTGTATCTACTATTAGGGTCTATACATCAATTTGAAAAATGAAAAAAATAGTAATGAAGAAAAACAGTCCAAAAATGCTATAAAACTGAAGGCAGCCACAAAAATTCTCTGTCAGATATACGCCAAAACGCACCATTGCATACCTAAGTTAAAAAAGCCCCCGGATCCACCGCATCTCCCTCTTGTCAAGAAATGTTTTCTATTGGAGGTGATTTTTAGGTAAGTGCATGAAGTAATGAGGTAGGGTGCAAGGAATTTGCGAGCAGTGTTGGGTGGGGTAGAGGAAAAATACACACGGGGTATTTCTGAGATTTTTTATATATATATATAAAAATCCATGGGGATATTTTGTAGATTTTTTAATAGTTCGTGGTTTGTTGAAAAGTTTCCCTAGGGTAGTGTTTGTTTCTGTAAGCCTAGGATATTTTTGAGGGAAAAACGTAAGGGGTATTTTTTTTACTTTGTATGTGCAGGGTCTAAATCCAGAGTGGCTGGAGGTGGGATGGGTTGGTATTTTGGACTAGAACAGCAATTTCCTTTCAAACAGTAGTTAATTTCTGTTTAAATCCTCGGTGTTACTCCGGCCGACACCCCCACCCCACCCCATCCCCTTCGCTAATCCGAGCAGAGAACCAGCCCTTTTTACGATTTTGATATTTCATCTGGCTGTGTAAATGCCACAAAAAATGAAGAAAAAAAAGAAGAAAAAAAAGAAAAGAAAAAAAATGGCTTTAGGGTCAGAGAAGGCTCGGATTACTCCATCGCAACACCTCATACTAAAATTAAAAATCTTTGTATCCATTATATGTCATTCAAACAGGGTAATACAGTAATACAGTTACATTCCATTTTCTTTTTATAATCAATTGCACTTCACAATAAATCAAACTTAGTTTTTGATATGTCAGCTTCAACAGATTCAATCTCAAATAATTTACGCATACACAATTTCAATACAGAATCTATTAATAGACGAAAACAAATTGGATGACGGGTCTCGTCCGATCATGTTTCACCAATGAATGCCTTCCAGTTTGGTCACGTGTTGTGACTACTGACAGTCGTCTATTTTAATGACGGCTGTGGAGCAGTATAACGGCGAAGCGCGAAATAACTTTTTAATAAATTTTAAATCATGTTCTTCGCGCTTCATCATCGTGTTTTCGTGGATTGCCTAAAGGCCAATCTCCAAGCGGAAGCTGCGATGACGATGCGTGATGGTGCAATGGGGATGCGTGAAGGTGCGATGGCGTTGCGTGAATGTGCATTGGCGATGCGCGAAGGTGCAATAGTGATGCGCGAAGGTGCGATGGCGGTGCCAGAAGATATAATGACAATGCACGAAGATGCGATGGCGGTGCCCGAAGGTGCGATGGCGAAGCGCAAAGGTGCAATTGCGTTGCGCGAATGTGCAATGGCGATGCGCGAAGGTGCAGCCATCGCACCTTCGCGCTTCTTCGTCGCATCTTTTCGCTTCGTTATCGAAACACCGGGCTTCTATAGTTTTTTTTATGATAGCAGACATGACAGACCTAACGATATGTATTGATAAAAATACTTAACATCATTTGGTCCGTTAAATGGGAGAGTTTAATTACTTGGCGTTCGATGCAAAAATAACAGAACAGTCGTAAAAGTAAAATCGCGCGACGTTTACCATATGTTAATGGTAACAATGAAAATATCAATACAGGTAAATCAATTTCATAAAGGTTCAGTACCTACAAATGTGTCCATACTACATGGGTTCCCCTGCTTTAGTGCGACCCTGACGTTGAAGGTAGTCGCCTGGCGTTTGCACGCTTGTGTTATGACGAATAAATGTGTTATGAGTAATTTGAAAATCGGTTTATGTATGTGGAATATACAGAGCGGACACGAATGTCCATACAAATTCTATGACCTCTAAGCGCCCAGCGACATTGACCATGAATATAGCAGCCCGGCCGCTGCGCGCTGCGCACCATTGTTTTATATTTGGAATAATTGTGCGAAAGTTATGGAGCCGACAAGAAATTTCGGACGGACAGGCGCACGCACGGACGGACAGGGGTAACACATGTATGTTCCATAACGTCGTCGAAAGGCATGTGCATAAATTACGCAGTGCGAGCTAAAGTAATCGATTTTGGCAAGTTATCTGTCTGTCCGTAAATATCTGTTGCAAAACCACATCGCAAATCTACATAAACATATCCGTTGAAAAGCTAGAAGGATTTAAAAAGTACCTCGCTGCAATATATCCAAACGATTCGCAAAATGCATTTTTTTCTTTCCCGGTGGTTAAAGGTCAAAGCGCAACATTGATGATAAGTTGTATCTTTAATCAAGAGTATACTAGTATAGAGACTAAGTAGCCGACATTTAGTGGTTCCCGGATAGCTCGGCAGAGCATAGTCCTTACCATCTATGGGCTTGTTACAACTAAGGGGCTAACTAAGGTGTTAAAACCCAGGAAATCGTCACATTATCTCTTTGAAAAATACCACGTCATTCATTTGGGATACATTTGATAAAAAATCTTTAGGCATGTGAGACGGGTCATTCGACAGTCCGGTCATAAAGCAATTATTGAAAATGGCAATTAGGATTTTAAACTCTGGTCAAATCGTAGCCGATATGTTGGGAACATATTAATACAGGGTCTTCATTGTACGTCCGGAGGGGGCCAGCTCGGCGCCGGCATTACAATCTACGGGTCGTGGGTTCGATCCCCATTGAGGGGAAAATTGGGGGGAAATTTGACACACTTAGTCAAAAATGTATTTGGAGGTAATGGTTATCAAGTCGTCACAGCGCATTGACTGCGGATCACCTGCGATCCAGCACATGACAAGTAAACATCTAATATATTAAGAAGAACACAAATACGTACAAAGAAATACCTTTTTTTTCCTTATGCGACGTTTTACATCAATATGTCAAAATGTCCAAACTAGAAAATAAGGAACCGTCGAAACAATTTTCATGTAATACTAGTATAGGCTACGTCGGTATGTCAGGTAGCAACATGCAATTGCTTGATACTTTATACAGTACGAACTTGAATGTTGATCAACAAACAATATAAACATAATAAAACGAAAAATGCATATCGACAGCGAACATTGTTTTAACTTTATATTATAAACGCAATAGAGAGCAATAATAGACTTGTTGTAGTCTGCAGACAAATCATTTGCAATGTTAAGTAGCTGCACTCGCTTATTCTACCACTATTGATCAGTTTACGCGAGTTTTCACTGACGGAATAGGATGAAAAAATGAAAATCTTAAAATGTACAGTACATCAAATATTGACGTTCCTTTTAAAGAGCTCTATCTCTTGAATAAAAAATGTCAATTATGTCATACTAGCGGATGTCTTAGTCAAGCATTAGCCCAATTTGGTTTTTTGATGGTGTTCTTGATTTCTTGGACAACGTCACTGTTTTATTGGTCTTGGAAGTCTCATACTATTAAATAGTTCTGCAAACTATCTATCCACCTTCTGTAAAACGAATCGCATTGCTGGGTTTTGAATTATGCATTTCAATACAATGATTTCTCGGACAAGACTAGGTAATAATATGTTTCTCTGATTTTTCTGGTTTGTTGCCTTTTGCTGATCAATTTGGTACGTTGTTCTTGAAATGTTCCGAGTGTTTGCTCCAGCGAACTTTTCATATCTGAATGCGAGATCTGAGACATATTTACAACGGGTTCTGGTTCTTGAAGCAAGGGTTCTGGTTCTGGAAGCAAGGGTTCTGGCTCTTGAAGCAAAAGTTCTTGTTCTTGAAGCAAGGGTTCTGGTTCTTGAAGCAAGGGTTCTGGTCCTTGAAGCAAGGGTTCTGGTCCTTGAAGCAAAATTTCTGGTTCTTGAAGCAAGGGTTCTGGTTCTTGAAGCAAGTCCGGTACTGATTCTTTATCTACGGATACGCTCACATAGAGCATTCCTGCATTTTTAGGAAAATATCAGAGGTAGGCGATCGTCATAACAACCATCATTTGACACCAGGGTGGAATGTTCGGGTCCAGCTACGGACTCTACCAGACACTGCATATTGTACTCCCGCATTAAGGCAACCAACGTTAGGTTATCTCCATATGTACCGTCTTTTGACATATCTCGTTTATAATCATCAAATGTTGCTCCGTGTACGAAGTGTTCAGATGTTCTACAGTCTCTTTGCGGAGGCAAGATTCGTCTCTGTAAATACCATGTAGTTGAAGTTGGTGACGTTTGGCAGCAAATTGGCATTTTCCGTTTGTGTTAGGGTCCAATAATTCTGTCACACCAGCTTGGAATTCTGACCGAGTTAGCATCTGAATTTTATCGTCGTGATTTAATACATGATAAAACCGTGCCCGGTGTAGTTTCTTTATTGAATTATCTTTGCGACTGCTTTGTAACTGTTCATTAACTGTTCCCTACTTCTGTTTTTCTGTTTCCAACGTTAGACTTGTAATATTTTCTACTCCGATCCATCTTCGATCTGTTTCCTTGTTTTGGTTTTTAAATGCCACAAGATATCTGCCTCCAGACTTGACGTCTAAATTTTTTCCGCTGAGAATATGTCGTCTGGTTGGAACTCTTGCTTTAGTAAACGGATATCTTAGTAGCACTCTTTCTCCAATTTTCTATTTGCTTGGCCTTCGGGCGCTCTTTCACTGTCGCCGGTGGAAGGATTTGTTTGCTGCGCGCATTTTGCGTTTAATCTTCTTTTCTGTTAGCGATGTTGTTACATATATGAGTGGTTTCTAACGTAGTAGGCTTGAAAAGGTGTAATGTTGCCAAGAACTCTCTTAACTCTCGTATTTATGGAATGTGCGATGCTTTGTAAACCACTGACCCAGTCAAACCCTTCTTTTCTTCTGCATGCGAAGTGAATTCTTCTTCTAAGTAACTGGTTTGACCTTTCACATTTTCCTTGTGATTGTGGGTAATACGGACGCTCATGAACGATTTTGATGTTGTATTTGTCAAGCAATGTCTTCATCGGCTGACCTTGGAATTCAAGCCCGTTGTCACATTGTATGATTCCACGAAACCCATGATCTAACATTACTTTTTCTAACACCAGTGCTACTTCCATGTGCTACTTTCTTTCTTGTTGTGCCCTTAATGGTTATTTTCTTACTGCTCTGGCTTCTGAAAAGTCACTGAGTACCTTCATTGTGGCTTTCTAGGCTATTGTTTGTTTGTATTATATTTACACGAGCATATTTGTATTTTACTTATATTGCCTACTGATGCTGCCTTGTTGGTTAGATGACAGTACGGTAAGTGTGAGGTTTGGTTTGCACCCTAGAACCGGTTTAAACCCCCCCAGTGGCCTACTTTGCCACTGACCGTTCCAAGGCGGTAGCCCTATTGTCAACCCTTTTGTGTTTGTGATGTCGTTTGCATTTATTATTGCTTTCGCCTTCTTGTTTGTCTGTTTACGTGTTTGTTTCTGTGTTTTGTGGTTGACTGTCCTCCTTGAATACTCTTTAATGGATGTGGTATAATGAATCTTGAATATATATCGACTATTTGCAGTCCCTTCATATTCACAATATATATTTGCCATCGCTGACCAGGTGCAGTAGCCGTTATAGTCTTTGGTAAAGGCTTATTTGAAAATCTTGGATATTGCTTGTGGAAGTATTTACTTCGATGAAGTATTTCGATAATGTTTTTTTCACTGAATGCTGTATACCTCTCTTTTAGCTTGCTACACAAAACTCGCGATCCACAGCCATGACTCTCCTTGAATATCCTTTCAACATAACTGAGCAATTCTTCTTCGACAATAACACTTTTACCATGACAGAAAAGACGTCCGTTTTCATCAATAAAGTGTCATTCCTTTTCCTCAATAGATTCAGAGCTTTCACTTGATCTGCAGTCCTCTGTTTTGCCGAAACTTTGAATTCACCCTTTAACTTGGAAACTATTACATCGTTTCTACACTTTGGAATGCATCCGAGGGCCACAACTGTTTTCATTCTGCGAAATGATCTGAAAATGAAAGCATATAGCAATATATCATACTGTCTAATTTAAGACAATCCCGCTAGTGAGACCTTGCCCTTTGAGACTCAGACCTAGGTCTTGTGAGCGAAACGCTGTCTCATTATCATGAATATTTGTACTAACGTATTTGAAAGCCCCTGGAAGCATTACATAGTTACAGCCCGAACACGCAAAATGTACCCATTGACCTCTTAGACCTTGACCTTGACCGTTAAGGCTCGGACCTGGGTTTCGTCAAACTATTACAGAAGTATAGCCTGGACAAACAAAAACGTACCCTTTGACCACCCCATGAGACCTTGACCTTTGAGACTCGGAACTGGGAGTTGTGCGTGATACGCCGTCTCATTATGATGAACATTTGTGCCACGTTACAATGCATGAGGAAGTTAAAAGTCCGGATAAAATCGGACGGACGAACGAACTAACAAAAGGACTGACGGACGCTCATACACCGAACGGCCATTGTGATGACTATGTCGAGCTCACCGCAAGCGAGATCGACAAAAAACTAGTGTCCAAGAACCACAACTCGATGGCTAAGCCTTGCTTAAGACACCTGAACAAATCTTGTTTTCTTATCACTAAAGTTATATTGGACAGCAAGCTCAGAGGGAAATAAGATATAAGGCGAAAACGCGCCGAGCAGAGGTCTTTGTGGCGTTTGATGTTTGTCTATGATCTCTCTTGTCGTGCCCTTAATAGTTTATTCTCTTTTTGCTCTGGCTTCTGCCAAGTCATTGTGGCTTTCTAGGCTATTGCTTTTTTGTATTATATTTACACGAGCATATTTGTGTTTTACTTATATTGCCTATTGATGCTGCCTTGTTGGTTAGAGATTAGATCATGGCGGGGATTTCTTTATTTACACTTTCCTGTTTTAATCGGATGACAGTAGGGTAAGTGTGAGGTTTGGTGCACCCTAGAACCGGTTTAAACCCTCAGTGGCCTACTTTGCCACTGACCATTCCAATGCGGTAGCCCTATTGTCAACCCTTTTGTGTTTGTAATATCGTTTGCTTTTATTATTACTTTTGCCTTCTTGTTTGTCTGTTTGCGTGTTTGTTTCTGTGTTTTGTGGTTGACTGTTCTCCTTGAATGCTACTTTCCATGTCCGATATTTTAATATTTCTTTAGCTCCAAACCCCAATGCCTTAACCTCTGACCAATTGATAGCGATTTATAAATGAGAATATAGCCCTCATATTACCCAGAAATATTTATAAAGGACACTAATATCTTTTACATATTTTTAAAACAATAATTTTTATTATCTCAAGCAATATTTACTGTTGATTTTGAAATAAGTTTACCGTAAATATATTTATCATTTCAATAAAATATTATTTGCTTTATTCCGAAATGTAATATGGCATTTGATTAAAAAATCAAATAAAATCATTGCACCATTTCATTTTAATGCCAGTTCTTTGAATTTTATTTCGATTAACACTACAAAAAACAGGCATCTACGTCGCGAGTGATCTGTGCCGACGTCGACTTTTTGAAGTTTGCCGATGCGCGATGTGTCGGCAGGAATTACTAATTAAAGGGACACGCGGCAATCTTCATTCGTGTAACACTCGCAACGTCCCTGTTAGTTTTTCTACATAACATGCATATGTGCGTGTCGCTTTAAAATTGTAATAACTTATTTTTCTGTAAATTGGGCGTTTACTGCATGGTTTTTACATGTAATGTAATGTCACATATAAAGGTTACAGACAGGTAAGACATGGTTGACATCCATTCCCAAATCTGTAATATCATTGTTTATAAATATGCTTGTCCTTAAACTCTTACAGAAAGTTATTTTTTAGATTTTGCTGTTGGGTATAACCCGGGATTTTCAATATGTTATTATATTCTAATATTTCTAATCCCTGGTATAACCCCTGAATTTAATTGAATTGAGGGGGCCTCCAGCTAGGGATAAAATAATTAGTGATTATTTATGACGACGCGTGTTTATGGCAGTCATCCTTATTTCCTGTATATATAGGACATCTCTGCTATTTTTTTGTTGCAGGTAAGCACATTAACACAACGGTAGCCTGATTGAAAATGGTAGGTGAATGTGTAGGGTTTACACATTGAAATAAATATACAGTGTCAAATATTGTTTGTAATTAATATAAATATGGATTCAACACATATTACTAATATGCACATCTTCAATGTAGGCCATATCGATGAAGTTCTCACTAGTGTATTATGTTGCCTATTATGACATCATAAAGTACGCCTGTCGTATGAATTGGCACTTCTATATCATTCGTTATTACTGCTTATTTTTATGAGGTAAAACACACAGCTAAGCAAAAAAAAGTAAGTTGCGACGTTCGGGTCTTACACATAAGAATGACCTGATGTAATGTTTGAAAGCAGATGTGTTTTCATTTTCGATGACATAACTTTCAGCTATCAGAATAGGTTTGTTCAACAAAATTTTTCTTTTAAATTGAAATAATATTAAATATAATATGTCTATGTTGAATAATTTAGATCAAATCGTGTTTCACCGAAACACAGTTCAATTTGTCGCGCATTACGTTTACATAGGGATACTATTTATCAATTCAACCGCGTTCAAAACGATAACAATAGAATTTATCCGAAGACAAACGCGTTTGTATGCGTTTAAAAAATGCATTTGTCTGCATTTGTCTGCGTTTAAACAAGCATTTCAGTGGTTGCGTTTGTTTGCAGCATTTATCGTTTTAAACATGCGTGCAACGTTCTTTCTGCGTTTATAAAAAATGCACTCAGCGTTCGTTTTTCATTTATTGTATAGATCGTTTATCGTTCATTAACCGTTCATTTACCTTTATTAACGTGAAGAACTTGTGGTCCAACCCTATGTGAATGTAAAAGAAAAGCAATACAATATGTTTAAACTATTTACCGTTCATTTAGCGTTTCGTTTGAGGTACTTGAACGCAACTGGGTCTGTATAGACAGACCATTTTATTCGCACTCACATATGATGCCTCAAAATAAAATATGTAATCGCTCGCAGTATTACGCCTCCGGCCCAAGCGTTTCTATTGAGAAAAAAGTAAAAAAAATGTACAACATGGGTACAGATACCAGCTGTGCGCAATTATCACAATTTTCTTGTGACCATAACGTCTATTTTAAAACAGTTCAATACAACACAGCATTGTGTCACTTGGGATATACTGTAAAATAAATGAGGGGGAAAAAAAACCATCATCCTTCTTTTAAACTAGATGCCCAAGGGCAACATTTCCATCCCGCCAGTGCGACCTTGACCGTAGAGACACGGGTCTTAATTTGTGTCAACTTATTTGAAAATCCCTCAATGCACAAGGAAGCTACAGCCCGGACAAAATCGGACATACGGAATAACGCACATACACCAAACTGTCATTGTGACGACTATGTCAATCTGACCGCAAGCGGGCGTGACATAAATGTTAGAAAAAATAGAAAAGAAAACAAGAGGGTCATGATGGCTCTAAATCGCTCACCTGAACTCAAAAGCTCAACGAGTTTGGTACCTGTATGCACCTTAGTAGTTATAGGCCCGACAAGCTATTTCTAACTTAACATTGAAGTTTAAGGTCACAGTGATCCAATATGAATCAACGTATCAAGATTGGTACCTCTAGGTGCTGCAGTATAATCTATGGGTTATAGTCCTTACTAGATTTTTCTATTTCTGACCTTGAAGATCAAGATCACAGTGACCCAGTTTTGGCACCCAACATAGCAGCATCCTAATATGTATCCACATACTAAATTTGGTACTTGCATGTGCTGTATTATATGAGTTATTGCTCGGAAAACCAATATAACAATCATTGCTAAATCAGGGGCGCATAACTCTGCTGTTAATGATTCTATCTAAGCAAACGTTTAACTTGACCAAATGCAATATGACTCTATATCGAGGGCAATAACAACTCTGGCGTTTCTAGCCTATACTCGGTCTTGACCGAGATCTTATAGTCATACATATTCTGTCCAAATATTATTAAGATTGGTCTTGAAATAAAGCCTCTAGAGTGTTAACAAGATCAAATACATTTTCTTGCTAAATCAAGGGAAATAACTCTGGTGTTACTAGGCCGATATGAGCGAAACTCAACTTGGCTTGCATTTTATAAACATTCACATTCTGTCTTAATATGATTCAGATTGGTCAATAATTGACTCTACTGTAGTGTGCTAACTAGGTAGAATATGGCATTTTTGCTAAATCATGGGTCATAACTCTGGTCATACATGTACGATCTGGCCCATAATCGAACTTGGCCGAGATCTTTTGGTCATATATGTTTTTTCTAAGGTTGGCCAAGATTACTTGAAAAATGTGGCCGCTAGACTGTTAACATACCAATTGTATGATATAAGTGATAAACTGTATCCTGTCAGCAGGATATGTCAAACGTATATGTCATATGTTCGATTAGTGATATTTACGGTCGTATTTGTATCAAAAAAAGAATTCGTTTCTGTGAAATTTACGGTTCAACAAAGCTATGTGTAAGACTTGACTAAAACAACACAGAAATATGTAATAAAAATAAATAAAAAAATATATAAAAGGGTGTGGGGGAGGGTGGAGGGAGTGGGGACGGGGGTGGGAGAAGGGAGCCCATGCCCCAATATGGGTGAAGTATGAATAAGATGCATAATGCTATAAGAAATCCCGAACCAAAATTATAGATATATATATGCTTACATGCAAATCTAGATCTGCCTTTATTGTACATTTTATGGGCCATTACAATTAGGGTTCCATGGGTGCCAGAATTTGTAGAAGACAAAATTACTTACGCAACCCTTTACAACATACTATAAGGAAACCAATTTCCAAGCTTAATTCAACTAGGACAAGAAATGTAAGCGATATAGACATGTAAACACAGCTTACACGCAAAATTTGATGTGAAATAGACACATTTTAAGGGCTATCAGAATTTGGGTTCCATGGGAGCCCAGGGGTTACAGAAACCAAAATTACTTAAGCAGCCCTTAAGATAATGCTATAAGGAAGCTAATGGCCAAATTTGGTTGTGGTAGGATAAGATATATAAGAGATATAGACTTGGAAACACAGCTTACACGCATATCTTGATGTGGGACGCCGACGCCGACGCCAACGCCAACGCCGACGCCGACGCCGGGGTGATTACATAATCTCTCTTATTCTTCAAATAGTCGAGCTAATACAAATTAGTGTGCTGGACTTTGATACCACGCAATTATTACGTTATTATCATAGAGTTACACTACAACTTTTACAGAACTTACGACGGTGGTGGGATGTGGAAAGTTTAATGCTATTAAATATCCTTTATTAAACTTAAATATCTGGTTTTAAACGGTCGACATGTTCTCAGAATTCGTGTATTTGGTTTATTATTTGCAATGTTTATTAACTTACATCTTGGGTTAACTGCATTGCCAAGAGCAAGAGGTTTATTTACCCCTCGTCCTTTATAATTTTGACATATATACATTGCACATCAGTAGTGTTATTACTTACTGGTTCTTTGGGATCATCAAGCCCAATCTGTGTTGCTTTAAAGTAGAATACCGCTTAAGCCGGTGCTAGGAGGCGTGAGAGGTGTTGGACTTCACATTACCTCTCGTGAACAGACTCAAAAAATCGAGTTTGCTAATTTTATCTGTTGCTTCCAAGGAATCACTTTTCAGTATTTATTTACACAAGTTACATACTGTTTTACACCGTTTACTGTTATTATATTTATCAGGTTATTTGCCATAAATGACCATGGATCTTAACACTGAATTGTGCCAACCTCACAGTCATGAATACATATGACCTACTGAGTCACATCCATGATCACGCGATACCTTCTACATAGGTTTCTAGGCGTCTAAATATGGAAACGCCTTCAACCTACTTTTAAGACAAATTCGTTCAACCATTATTTGAATATTGACATGTCCATTGAAACGGAAATGAAACAGTTTTTAGTAAAATATATAGTTCAGCAAGATATTCGACTCCGAACAGGTTTGATACACCGATATGTTTTGTTCGATCGCCTCTTCAAATACAGGTGTGTTTGCGCAAGGTATTGACGGCGTAGTCTTAATTAATGATTCCTCGGCTGTTTACCATACTCAATACAAGTTGTGTTTAAAGAACCACGGCAGTGTACTCATTGAAAAAATGTCGCTTACTTAAGCTGTTAACTTGCTGATTAAAACCATATCGCATATCTTGTGGGAAATGATCAATGGACTAACGGGAAAGTTTTGCCTAACCAATATTAAATACAATTTCAATATTTGCAAAGTAACCACGTCATCGCCAAAGCCTTGTCAAATAATAGTCCAATGAAGTTGAAACACTCACTATATTATAATATCTTCAATCGATTTAATATTTGTAAGCAGACGTCAGAACAATTTATTCCATTCCTGTAAAAATAAAAAAGAATAAGAATATCCCTGAACATAATTAAATGGACTTGCTTAATGGAGACAGTTTCTTCAACAATACATTTGCTTGTGTTTTGCGCTGAACCTGCGTTCACTTAAATAACCATTTTAACATCAACTGAAGTTTCCTGTCTGTCAGGAAGTGTACATATTCTGCATCTATTAGTTTGTTTTCGTTTTATTTCAAACATTTATCGTCATATTTTTCTTTCAACTAGCTCATGTAAAAAGACGAAATTTCTTCTTGAATATTCAAGCAGTTATTGCAAGATGCACAATTCTTCGTATTTTAAAATGGTCAGTTTGTATGGTGTTTTAGTCATTTTCAACACATGTAAGGTTATATATGACGGTCGATGTTTTTTGTGGTGGAGGCAGACCACCAACTTTTCATGGGTACAACCAGTACTGTACACCTCCCGCCATCCGTAAAAAATAAAAAGGAAAGACAGCCATCTAAATTTACTAAGCATTACAACTGGCTCCTGGATGTATCAGTCCAGTATCATTTTGACTTTAAATTAAAGTAGATATAACAATCGAAGTAGCATTCAAGGACGACAGTCAACCTGTGTGTTTAGGGTTGACTGTGGTCCTTGAATGCTACATTTCCTGTACTACTTTGCAGATAATTATATAAAAAGAAAAACATTTACTAGATAAAAACTATTTGGTATATAGTATATTAATCTAATTAAAGCAGGGTCCCAATGATCAGTACATGAAAAATGCTTATTAATAAATGCAGACAATTCTCAAGATCGATTCAGGACGTTTCGGCACCAAACCATTTCGACACCTAGATAAATCGGCGTTTCGGCATCAAACCATTTCGGCATATATTTTAATTGTTACCCTAGACGTTTCGGCACCCATTTATATTTGAGTATTATAATGAAGTAAAGAAATAAAGAAATTAAATATTTTCTATAAAATATTTTCTATAAAATCACTTGTAATTCATTTAAAATGCAAAGTTGATTGCCTTAACAGGGGCTGGCGTGGTGCAGTCGGTAGCGCGGCGAATTTGTAACCGGAGGCCCCGGGTTCAATCCTCCGTGGTGCCACTGAATTCCGTCGGTGTGTTCTTGGGCAAGACACTTTACCTTAGCCTCGTCCGTCGGATGGGGACGTAAACCGGGCGGTCCCGTGTATCGGTCTATCCTCCGAGCACGTTAAAGAACCATAGGAATCTAATCGAAAATAAGAGTAGGACAGGTTCCCGGATTCCTATGTATCCTTCCCCTCTCTCTGGGGCGGCTCTAAATAACCTATACTGTGTTGATGAGCCTTTAAACAACATTCAATTGATTGCCTTAACGGCAACACCGATGCGGTTTTGAGACTGAATACAACTAAAACATGAACATATGTAGGGCCCATATGATAATCACTTGTAAAATTTAAGTAAATATTACTTTTTTATTATATTGTAGCATGGTCACTGAAATTCCCTTTGTAATAGCTCAGGTGTAAATCGTTTGATTGAAAATACTTGAATATGTTCCCTTTAACATGTATAATAATGTATACCTAAGACCAATTACAAACTTATCTGTATACATACAGAATCTTTTAATTATTCCTGTCATCTCCATATCGAAGACTACAGGTATGAGACTTGAACAAAGCCTCCACAAACTAACCCATTATTAGAAATCGTCTATATATAACGCATGCGTTATACTTTTCTTGTTAGTTTTCAAAATGTCCTTGTTGTTCTACCATCATGACCATTGGTTTAAACATATTGCGGTTTGAAAATAGTTTTAAAACATATCAAGAATGCCATGTTGTCCCTTTAATGGATTGGTTAAACAATTTATGTAAACCCCGTGCTTGCAATCATAACTGTTATTCATTCCGATCTTTGGAGATTGCTGAGTACTGTTGACATTTTAAAAATTGTTCAAACCGGGGCTAGAGGGCGTAAGCGGTAGCAAGCAATTTTCACTACCGTTCAGAAACAGTATCAGTCAAACCAAGATTATTCTTGTATTTATCGTGTTCGCCGATTTAAAAATTTCTCATGTCATACTTTTTTCGTGTTGTGCATTTATCAAAAAAACAACAAAAAAAAACAAAACATGTGAGCAACGTTTAAGTCAAAGTATATGATTCAATTATTTGAAATATATGTTTACTGTTTGATTTGATGAAATAATACATACACATATAAACGTTCAGGAGACGTTCTTTCTAAAATTTGCAATAAGCGTCAAGTTTCTTATAGTTTCTAACTGATTGGAATTTAGAGATTGGGGAAAACTCTCTCGCTCTCTCTTCTCTCTCTCTCTATCTCTGTCTGTCTCTCTATCTCTCTCTCATAGGTTTTGTTCACTATTCATCATTCTCTCTCTCAATGTATTATTTGTCATTGTAATTTATTTCACTCAGCCATTTCAAGATGTTAACTGGGAAGGGTTTAAACTAATGTTGGTAGAACTTGTTACCCGACCCATTTGTCATTATACTATTTCTATTGTATATATGTGGATATTATCTTGTATGTAAAATTATTGGCAATAAAATATGTTTAAATCCAGTTTCTTATCGGTTCGCACTATATACCATACAACTTTATCAAAGATGAGCTTATTTTTCTTATTAAAAACAAATCTCTAGAGAAATATTACATGTTTGGCCTGTAACAATATTAAAGCGGTTTTCACTAAAGGCAGTTTGGACGATTACACTGGACTTTCCAAGTAGTTTGTGAAGCACGTATATTCCTGTGCGATACTATTGTCGTCAGGTATGGAACTACCGTTTATATTCAAATTGTTTGAATCACTATGGGTACGAACTAACCGTCTAATGTCGCATATTTGTTTTTGTATTGCCATGAAAGAGATGAAATGTTGAGTCTTTCAGCAGATATTCAGTCTGATGTAATTGAAGCCTTTAATTAGAGCTCTCGGTATCTGGTTGACATACTGAACATTGACTATCCTTTCGTTTCTACTATAGTAAACACGATCTATATCATAAAGAAATACAACTCAACAAAGATAATATTTCGGCTATTTCCTCGATTTAGAGCTATCTATTGAAACAATTAGCAAATTCGATGACAAGCGAGATGATTTTAATTTTGATAATGTTAAGTGTTCTCCTAGCAACTTCTTATGAGGTTTATGTTTCTCAACTCATTCGTTTTTCTAGAACTTGTAGTTGAGTTGAGGATTTTAATGTTCGTAATCTTTGTATAACTAAAAAGCTTCTCCACCAAATCTACAGCTACGACATGAAAATCCTCGGGTTGCTGTGACCTACTTTCGACGAAATATAGGTCACGTCCGCTACGACATACGTATCTTGCTTCTTTTTCGCAGGATTTTCACCAAACTTTACCAGAATGTTCTTTATATGCATCTTACATCATGTGCAAATCTGCGGGTCGCTGTGACCTACTTTCGAACAAATTCGAGTCACGTCCCGTCTCCGCTACTACATGCTTATTTGCATTTTCTCTCCCAGGATTTTCACCAAACTTCACCCGAATGTCCCTTATATGCATCTTACACCATATGCCAAATGTTGGGTCGCTGTGACCTACTTTAGATGAAAAATGGGTCATGTCCGCTCTCCGCTACGACATGCCTATCTTGCTTCTTACTCGTAGAATGTTCATCAAACTTCACCAGAATATTCCTTATATGTTTCTAACAGCAAGTGCAGAAATTCTGGTCGCTGCGACCTACTTTTAAAAATAATAGAGCAAGTCTGGTCTCTGCTACGACATGCGTATCTTGCTTTTTTCTCGCAAGATGTTCACCAAATTTCATCAGAATATTCCTTATATGCATCTAACATCACGCGTAAAAATTCAGGTGGTTGTGACCTACTTTCGTTGAAATATAGGTCACGTCTGGTCTCCCTACGACATGCATCCCCACTTTTAATGACATTAACTTAATACCTTTTGGGTATTAAGTTGGTGTTGGTCAAATAAAAAATCTGGACCTTTATAGTTGGACACAACATGTAAGCCGTGGCCTTCTGGTTTAAAAGAAGAACTGATGGGAATTGTTTGACGACACACCTAGATATGAGCCATTTTAGCCAGTATAGCGTCCAAAGGCCCAACAGGGCCTCTTGTTTAAATTTAATTATTTCACGGTAGGTTGGAGATGGAAACATTCTAGATTTCGAATGCTCTCTTGCAATAATATTTTTTGTGGTGAATCAATTGCGCAAGCATTGTTCCATTTTATTCCCCGCTTCCGGTTAGATATAATTTATAATGGGCTGTATCTTCCCTATAGTTGGAGTGCAAGAGAGAAAGCAACATCCCTACGATAACTGTATATAGCTACTACATATCGAGTTTATTAGAAAATGAATACACAATGCCTAATTCGTTTCCTTCAGAGATCCAAACTATCCAAGGAAAGTCGGTGACATTGTGAAGACCACCTGGCCAAAGTACGATCTCGAGTCTGAACAATACCTCAACATATCCACAACGTCATCAGTAGGTCAGAGGTTGTTCGCCAGGAGCGTCAACTTCTGGCACAACGTACTGCCAAGGGTGATAGACGCGCTTAAGAGTGCCGAAGGTAGCATGCCAACGGTTACCACGGACAACGGTTTTTGTGACAAAGGTAGTGACTGTGGACCTTGATTGAAAACGTGTTGACGAATATGTTATATTATTTGAGATAATTATATTAAAGGCAGAATTGTTAGACAATAGTTTTTTTAATACATTAATAACATATATACTTATTCAACATTAATGTTTTGGCGGTGGCATTATCACACTTTCATTTAGATCGCTGCCATATGGCCGTCAGCGAATCCTTCAATTCAGTGCAATCAAATTTAGTGACAATAAGCTATTTTATAATTAGTACGTTTCAATGTAATACTGACCACTGTTTCGCAGGGTCGGGATGTCAGCATGAAATATTAAGCCTTTTGGGGCTTTATTGTTGGTGCATCATGCCTAATTTGGTCGTGCACGTTATTGTAAACTTACGAAACGAAATAACGTTCAAGTGATTAAATGAAGAAGCATTTTACTTTATAATTAGAGTTTTGAATAAACATTTTATGTAAGCCTTTTGATGCTTCACAAAGGGTATAAGGCTGTAGGGCCATGCCCTCTTTTGTTCAAGCCTATTGAGGCTTTTTTGGGGTTTCAGGCTTTTGGGCCATGCCCTCTTTCGTTTAAGCCTATTGGGATTCTTTAATGCCTCTTTTGTGAAAATTGTTTAGGGCTGCCATGATATATGTATGTATTTGCCGGCAGCCCGCTATTTGGAGCCGCGCCCAATATTTGCCAAACAACTTAACAAATGATAATATTTTTCTTATGTGTATGTCAAGTTTGTGCCTTCCTAATAATACAGGCTATTACTAGTTAATAGCCAGAGTTATTTGGAGGCACCCACTATTTCGGTAAGCTAGATCCGCAGTGGTAATATAAGCAGAATTTCGCATGCATGCACAACAATTTACATCCATTTCCGGGGGAAAAGAGAATATGATTCGTATCTCGTCTTGTGGAGTAAAAATTGTTTTACCTACCCTCCTCACCCTATCGTCCGATTGTCGTTCGATTGTCATACTCGATAAATAAGTTGACCTAAATCCTACTTAACATATTTCAGGAGTTTCGTTTTTTGCTGTAGGTCTTTAGGTCAACCGTAGGTCAACATTGTAAATCCTTCGCTAAGAAAACAGACAAATGTTCCCCAGGTCGGGATTACAGCATGATAGGGCTGCCATGATATATATGTGTGTTTGCCGGCAGCCCGCTATTTGGAGCCGCGCCCAATATTTGTCAAACATCTTAATAAATGATAATATGTTTCTTGTGTGTTAATAAAGTTTGTGCCTTCCTAATAACAAGCCTAACATAATTATCCCCACGCTGTGAAACAGCAAGGGGATATTAAAATCGCCTCCGTTTGTCCGGCTGTTGGTCCGTCCGTCCCTTACCGCAACTCCCATTAATGCTGAATAAAATTAAAATTATGTTATTAACCACTGAGAGGAATTCAACCAAACTTAGTGGATTTATAGGTCCGAAGTATAGATTACCTTTAATTATTGATTTTAATGCATGTCGAGCTCAGATCGCCCAATCGATTGAGACATTTAGTATAACATGGAACATGCGGACCCAAACTCTATTTTTACTTGGAAAAATGTCACTCCTTAAAAGTATAGATACCTGTATTAACTTTTATAATGTTAACCCCTCTTTATTTCCTCCGAGACCTAGGTTTTCGTTTTGCAATTTAACATCTGGAATTTAAGAATTTCATAATAATGTGTTTAAGTTCAAGCTGATGAAGCAGCTAATAATGTAATTATTATTTGACGCCTACATGTCTCCAGATCAATCTACTGAGGATGATCTTCTTTCCACACATATCACTCGGTGCACTATTTTCAAGTCTGAGGTAGACGAAAAACTGCCACCTATTTACTGGACTCCTAAATTACATAAAAAGCCTTATAAAGCCCGCTTTATTTCTAATTCTAGTGTCTTCACCACTATCTCATTAAAAACAAAAACTTTCGCTAGAAAAACACTACATGTTTGGCCTGAAAGGCTATATTAAAGCGTTCTTTACTAACGACAATTTAGACAGTTACACTATGTGGACTTGACATGTCGATTTTTAGACACTCATTTTCCTTTCGTCAGGTAAGGCACTACCGATTATAGACAAGTTGTTGGTATCCCTATGGGTACGAACTGTGCACCTCTTGCCGCAGATTTGTATTGCTATGAAAGAGATTCCATGTCGAGTCTTTCATCCGATACACGGCAAGCAGATATAATTGAAGCCTTTAATGACACCTCCTGGTATCTGTGTGATATATTGAACATTGGGAATCCTTTCATTTCTACTACGGTTAATAATATCTATCCTAAAGAACTTCAACTCAACCAAGCTAACATTTTTGATACTGTCGTTTTTCTTTAGATTTACACCTCCCTATTGAAAATAGTGATATAATTAGTAAAATCTATGACAAGAGAGATGATTTTAATTTTGATATTGTTAATTATCCCCATTTAAATGGGGATGTTCCCCGAGCTACTTCTTATGGTGTCTATGTTTCTCAACTTATTCGTTATTCATTTTTCTATAGCTTGTAGTCGAGTTGAGAACTTTAATATTCGTAATACTTGTAAAACTGAAAAAACTACTCCAGCAGGGCTACCGTTACACCATAATCTTCGAAAAAACTTCGCAAAATTATATTATCGTAAACCTGATCTACCTTTAAAATATAAGTAATTTAAAAATTCTTCTGCGACAAGGACTACCACAACTTCAATGGTGATGTGGTTTACAAACTTCGTAAGATCCTTGGTCATAATCACGTTCATACAATATTTATAAAACTTGTTAAAAGGTTTATCAAAAGAGGTTATGACCCTATCATTTTGCAACGCACTACATGTTTAGTGGTTGACTCATTTACAGTTCGCCACTATGCTTTTCTCTTTGATTGTGCGATGACCGGACACATGGTGAACCCTATGATGACGTCTGCCTAAATCCTCATAGGACGGTAGCGTTTGATGTTTGTCTTAAATCTGGTCTAGTCGTACCCTTAACGGTTTGTTTTCGTTTTGCTCTGGTTTCTACCAAGCCACTGAGTACTTGCTTTGTGGCTTTCTAGGCTTGTGTTTATTTTATAGTATATATACATGAACGTTTATGTGTTGTACATATATTGCCTATTTATGCTGCATTGTTTGTTAGAGAACATAACCTGGCGGGGATATTTTTTATTTACACTGTCCCTTTTTATTGGGGTGACAATATGGTAAGAGTGAGGTTTGGTGCACCGTCAAACCTGATTTAAACCACCAGCGGCCTTTTTTGCCACTGACCGTTCCAAGGCGGTAGCCCTATTGTCAACCCTCTTTTATGTTTGCGATGTCACATCTTGCCTTGTATTCATATTTGTAGTTGTTTGTTTCTGTGCGTGTTTGTGGTTGAATGCTGCATCTCTTGTTCGACTTTTATATCCACTTTTAAATATAACAAATTCGATTGATATCGAATTATCTCTTTGAAGTAATACGATTTATAGTGGAGCGGTTGTGGGGGTGGCGGGGGTGGCAGGGTCAGAATACATATGTTTCTGATATGTGACAGTGTTGATCAACGACTGTACTGCTTTATTGTCCTATGTGTGAAACTCATATCGCAAACTATCATCGAGTATTAATATGCTTTTACGCATGTACTGATGTTTACCTTGTAGTGTACTGACTTATATCTGGTCGATAAAGGGATTGATGCACTATTTTCGTCATAGCGACTTTTTACCATATATGGCATATTGACAAAATGTATAATAAAGTAAAGAAAATCACTGCAAATGAAAAATAAGCATACAATTTATATATTTTGCATCTGTATATTTATTTTTAATCAATTTGCAGTGATTTTGCATCTGTATATTTATTTTTAATCAATATGCAGTGATTTTCTTTGCTTTAAAATGTATTTTGTAAATATGCCATATATGGTAAAAAGGCGCGATGACGTCATCGTTCCAAGATGGCCGCCTCCATTTATGTTCTTTACAAATTTTCAATATGTCTCGTCTCCTTTATTTTTCTTGACTGTTTGATAATTCTTTCAGCTTTTTCCAAGTTTTTCAGAGCCCTTTTCAAGAAATCTTGAAAATGGTGCATCAACCCCATTAATGTTTTAACAACAGCAGATAATCGTAGTGTGTCATTGGGACGATTCTAATGTCAAGGACAGTATGCTGATACCAGCACGTAGTGAACACAAAAACGAATATGTGTATACATTGATTGCACATAATCACTTCACAATATGTACATTCGTACTATATGTGTGCCCCATGTATGCACAGCTCGTCAAGGGTAGAGTTTACTCTGATATGCTTCTACGCACGCAGCCTTGTCAACATGTCTAACACAGAACGCGTCATATATGGGCTTACGTTGCAGTTTTGGTTTGTCTAACATTCCATTACCGGTATTTCCTGTCGACATCGATCGGGGACAGATGATTGACGTCAGAAAACATTTTATTTGTATAGATATTTTCAAGCTTTTAGCAACAGATATAGTGCGTACGAGCCGGAAAGGATTGAAGTTGTATTTTCTCGTATCGTTTTAAACCTATACTTGTTTCAATCATTCGTGAGAATGGACGACTTTCGTCGCTTTCGGATGGACAGGTCACGTACAAAACTCGAAATCTTCATACAGATAAAATCCCTGGAAAAGGTATTTTGCTGATCATACAATAAACACCTAAAAGAATGAATTAATGGTGTTTTACGGCACGTCGTCACATAAATAGGTCATATTGTGCGCAAAAACTGATGAAAGATAAAGAAATGAAGTAGTAATTAAAAATATTTGGAAATATATAAAAAATAAAACTATTTACAGATAAGGGATGATATGGTAGTAATATAAACTATGGTCAGAAACAGTAAATATGTTAAAGAGACGCATTTTTAAAACAAAACGGTATAATGGAAACCGATAATAATATCTATATACTAAACATTTCCTTTCAGATACAACTCGGCAATACTCACATTAAGTAATGAAATATTGCATCCGCTGAAGATATTCTAAAATATTGAAGATGCTTTTTGTGTCACTTGTGCATGGCAGACATTTAGGAAAGATTTTCAGACGTCCGTCGAGGTCTCTCGTCAAACACACTTTAACATGCAACCTAACCTTGGCCATATCTTGAAAATGATTTGACCTATGTTCTTAAAACTTCAAACATATCTTCATCGTACCAAAATCATATGTATGACACATGTCCAATAACTCTGATTTTTATTTCGCCATATATACGCCATTGTGTTAATAAAACGTAAATATGCACCATACATGTCATGTCAGCATATGGTTATGAAACTTAATACAGTTCTTTCTTAACGATAATTCAATGCAGAGTTATGCCCTTTTTTACAAAACCTCATCAATTTAAAAAATCTGCTCCATCATTCGTGAAGAATTGCACCCTCTGTCTTCAGGCAGGCGACACAAATGTTCCGTGGAACACCCTTCTAGATTTTAACGCTTTTTGAAATGTCATAATGTTGGATGTGATATTCGATTTTTTGGTGTCGTTTCGTAATTTTCAATAAGAAGAAATTATGATGCGATTTTGTTATTGAACAAAAGTTAGAATAATAGAAAAGTTTAATGTCAGCATATTTTTCTGCAAAGAAATTTCTCACACCCACTAAAAGCAGCTTAACACCTAGAAAGGGAAAGGGTCGTAACTAATGTTGCAAGAACGTATGGCTCGACAAATTGTTTATACGGCAGATATGTTTAAACCTAGACAAGTACAAAAAGAAAAGAAATAGGCTCTACGCATTAACTAACTCGTAAAACGAACATATGGGAATACATTGTATTTGAGACAGAGATTACACACATTGTAAATAGCTCAACGCAAACTGTAAATGATCAGGAAGACAATAGAGAGTGAAATAGCATAAGAAGAGGCGCATATTGAGAACTGGAAGACTGTTCTTGAAGCATGTGATATAAAGAAAGTGTTTCTATTTTGTCAGCTTATCGAAGATATCCAGCTGAAAATATATCACTAGCGCCTTTTTCGATACTGCCCTAATAATAAACTGTTGTGTGTATTTTGTATTTTTAGAGATATTTCTGTATAAATTATAAGACTGGGTGAGGAGCAAAAATATCCTCCAACCCACCCCCACACCCACACCCAACCCCCAATCCTCCCCCACACCCCACCCAACCCCGACCCAGTCGATCAAAACATGTATACCCCTTGACTCCTACGCCTTTGGTTGAACACTGAACTAGTGTTATGTGAGTGTCTACCAGATTGCTTTGCTCATTTAACGGGGTCTTGCTCAAATACCAACCGATGCATGGGACCACCCGGTTTACTACCCCAACCCCTAGTATATTTACCAAGAAAACTCAGACAAAAACCTGCGGCGCTGGTGAGACTACACATAAACCCAGTGTAACAAAATAAAATAGCGGAAAATCAACAGTACATGGACCAGCAGTCTGTTTCATTTTGCATATCAATTTTTCATGAACTATACCATTTTAATTTACGTCATAACCTCTGTGTACCGTTTTATGACGCGTTGTTCGACACTTTTGCCGTAAAATACCCTTAAAATTAGTTCTTGTAACAAATTTATTGTTTCTGAAGTTTATTGTGTGATCAGCAAAATACCGTTTCCAGAGATTTTATCTGTATGGACATTTCGGGGTTTTATACGTGACCTGTCCATCCGAAAACGACAAAAGTCATCCATTCTCACCAAAACTGTGTGCATAGGCCATAAAAAATATACCTGTGTCTCTGGTTACCCGACCGTCCCTATTTTTTGGCGCCGACCCTACAGTTGTTATCATAAAAAAGGACGAAAAAGCTGGGGTAAGAAACGGTAATGTAAGAAAAGATTGAGTACGAAACATGCGCTAAAACATGGCCGCCTCCATGGTGCACTGCACGTCCGTTTTAGCTATTAGATTTGGAAAATGCAGCCATGGGACAGAGAAGAAGTTTATGAAATACATTAATCATGACATGCTGCCAGCAGATTTGTTCTTCCAATACCACCCAGCCTCAGGAAATGATAAAATTCAATATTTCACAGCCACATCTCAGGGTCGGAGCTAATGTGATCACTTTTTGCCTCACTCCGTCTGCCGTCCGTCAACAAATCTCTCTATCTATTAATAAAACATCGCCCCCTTTCGGGTATTATATGTAGGCTTCCTGGGTAGTAGCAGTACTAAGCAATGATGCTAACGTGTCTTGCTTAAGGACACAACGAACATGATGCGGAGGAGGATCGAACCGGTCTCAAGTTCGGCACTCTACCACTGAACCACGAACGCCACACAAATAAACTCATAATGGCAGAAAATGTGTGTTTTCCATTTATTTTATTCAAAACAAACAAGTAAGATATCATGAGATTATTTTCCTTCTCTCCTTGCAAAATCACTACAAATTAACTACTTGACAAAGTTAAAGATACCTTTAACATTGTCCAAACCACATGGGCCAAAAAAAAAAGAAAAGAAAGAAAATACCTACCTACCTATCCTATTTGTTCAGCTGAGTAACCAGAAACACAGGTATTTTTTTTCTGGCCTTATTGTAAATGCATAGGTGCATGTTTTCAACTGCGGCAGTAAGTGTATATACGATCTTACGGTTATAATGTCAAGGGCAGTGTGCACAACTGAGCATGTAGTGCAAGCAACACAAACGAGTAGGTGTATCTACATAAATGCGGAGACAGTAAACGTTGCTAATGGCAGGATTAACGAGTTTAGTGTTTTTCGCATTTTGTTTCAATTCTGCACGAATAATTTGTGTCCGTTCAAAAGAGACAACTTCTGTAGTAACAGATGTTGGAACATTTGTTGGTTATATTCGAACTCTAAATGCATTTGGACAAGAATACCGAATTCGCAAGTTTCTAGGAATTCCATACGCCGAGCCCCCTATTGGTGAAAATAGTTTTAAAAAGTCGAGAAAGAAAGCAAAACTGAACGAGCCGTACTATGCAACAAAGTATGGAGCAGCTTGTCACCAAACATCAGTTAACATCAAAGGTCAGCGCAAAGAGGGAAATGAGGTAAAAGTTTCCGAAGATTGCTTATTCCTCAACATATTTGCTCCAAACAAGCTTACAACTGCACTACCTGTCATGCTATTTATGTTATTGGAAAGGCGGTTATGTTATTGGAAAATCCAATATCTACGCTGGTGATGTTTTAAGTGCCTATGGTGATGTCATCGTGGTGACGTTCAATTACAGACTCAGTATTTGGGGTTTCTTGAGCACAGGAGACGAGAATCTTCCCGGTAACTACGGACTCTGGGACCAGCACACTGCCATTGAGTGGGTACATGATAACATTGCAACCTTTGGTGGGGTTCCGGAATTAATCACGCTCTTCGGAGTCTCAGCAGGGTCCGCGAGCGTCATATATCAAAGTTTATATCCAGGTAATAAAGGACTGTTCAAAAGAATAATTGGACACAGCGGAAGTGTCACTAATCAGTGGAACTTCAATCCCGAGCCGTTGACTGTAGCGAAGCGTTTTGGGGCTCTGCTAGGATGCGTGGATCACTCAAGTTCAACAACTCTTGCAACCTGTATCAAATCGAAAACAACGGCAGAAATGGATTTTACGCTGAACAACAATAACGGCTTTATCACATTCCCTATGGAGCTGGTCACGGTCATCAATGGGGAGTTCATCCCTGAATCACCAAAGGATTTGTTTCACGGTACCTCAGATGTTTCAGCCTCTTTCCGGGGTCAGTTTGCAAGCTTCGACTTTATGACTGGTTTAGTGTCGAATGAAGGTCTTGTGATGATTTGTCCATTTGTTAATGTCAATGACACAGAAGGATTTGAGGCAGACAGGGAGAGATTTGAAAACGAATTAGTACCAGAAATACTACGTGTTATGTTCGGAAATGACGTACCGGAATCAGTGAAACCCTCGTCATATCCGAATATACAGACTGGAGCAATCCGGATGATCCAACTCTATCGCGGGAAGCTTTTCTTCGACTCAGTTCCGATTATACGTTCAACGTCCAAGCTTTGGAGACGGTGAAGCTACACGCAGAGATGAGCAATAAAAATACATTTCTTTACCTATTCGATGCTTTTCCTTCCCAGCATGTAATAGAGCCGCCATCTTGGGCTCATAAACCGAACCACGCGGACGATTTGACGTTCTTGTTTGGTTATGACAATATAGAGGACTTTACAAGCTGGACAACACCGTACGGAAAAGAACCAGAACTGTGGGAACTGAAGTTATCCATGGAAACCATTGCAAGATCAGGGTGAGACATATTATGAGCATAAAGTAGTGTTTTGAATCTCTGATAGTCGGCATATAGTGTTGTTGTTGTTGTCGTTGTTTGTTGTTTTGGGAATTTGACTATTTCACTGTATGTTGGAGATGAAAACATCCTAGATATCGTCTGCTCGCTTACATTAGCATTTTATGGCGAAGCAATTGTGCAAGTGCTGTAAATGCCACGATATTCTCTAATCTCCTTTTGTCGTATTGTCACATCATGATATAGTCTGAGTACAAGAGAGAAGGCAACATCACTCCGATAACTTTACATGTATATAAGTACTATGTATCCAGTATACGAGGAAATGACTTGACTATACTAATTATTTTCTTCCAGAGATCCAAACTATCCAAGGGAAATCGGCGACATTTTGAAGACGCCGTGGCCAAAATACGATCTCGAGTCTGAACAATACCTAAACATATCCACAACGTCATCAGTAGGCCGGAGGTTGTTTGCCAGGAGCGTCAACTTCTGGCACAACGTACTGGCAATGGTGATAGACGCGGTTAAGAGTGCCGAGGGTAACATGGCAACGGTTACCACGGACAACGGTTTTTGTGACAAGGATGGTGACTGTGGACCTTGACTGGAAACGTTCTGACGCATATAGTACGTTTTGGGAGAAACTATAGTAAACGGTTTTAATATATTAAAACATAAACACTCAATAGTAGCAAGCCTAACGTTATTTGTGTTGAAATACTTTAACCATTGACAATGCCTTGAAGATTTTCAAATTGTGTGGGAAAGCATGCGTAACGCGATATATATATTTTTATTCCAGGTCGCGGTTAGACCAGCAACCCTCCTTCGGCAATCGGTTTCCAATTTATTTTTCTGGTCAACCTTCAAGAGGAACAAGTAGACTGGTACCCGGTACGCAGTATAGTCTACTGGTCTCCGAAATCACACTCATGGTTGCAGGGTTAGGTCGCGGTGTTCCTTTAACACTACAACAATTAAATGAAAACATACCATGGGATAGTAATAGACAGTTTAATATAGAAATAGTATTTGTTTTACATTATGTTCAATACATATAATCCTTAATTAATCATAAATCATATCAATCACACATTTTAATCAATAATCCAGGGATATCAAAAAACAAAAAGGAATTATATATTAGATATCAGTTTATGCGAGGATGTACTTGAATATGTTTTAAGAAATAATATTTGGAATAGAACATCTGACAGTAAACGCCTCTGACAAATATTTACTTAAATTAAAAGTTCTTTTTTCTTCAAAGATTTTAGCAGTGTTACAATTTAAACATATTTGGCCTTTGTATGTAATATTTTCTGATATATTTTATTCCATTATATAAACAGACATTTTTATTCTATTTAATGTGTAGATGTATATCTTTTTCATATTCGGTACAATACAAACGTTGAACAGTGCATACAACTTTATCTAGCATATACAGTCGGCGAGTGCAAATTGTAACTACCTAAGCAAATGTTTATATGAACTCTTATTATTGCAATATGTAAGTGACACCGTCCAAGGTAACAACTCCGTTAAAATTAACAGCCTCTGCTTTGGGTAATAATTTTAACGTTTAGATGTAACATTTGTTATAGGTAACCGTTTCAAACTCTATCCATGTGTTCAGTCATAAATTAATTTATATGTGCCGATTAAACGTATAGGTTTATTCACGATTGTGAATCAACCCATACTTGTATGTGCCGATTAAAAATATAGGTTTGATACTTAAAATACCCGAGATTAAATATGCGTAAAATAAATTATGAGTTGGTAACTTAATTCGGCGTTCCAGTTTTGGGTTTTTGGCTTGGCTGGTTAAAGCCGTTTATATTGTGTGTACAAAGTTCGGATTTTCAAAATATGTAAGTAATATACATATAAATATATAATTTTGCCTGTGGGCATTCTAGCCCCTGCATTTTTTTATGCAATCTTACCCAAACGTACACAGTAGTTAACTCTCTGTAAAACTTGGACGAAGTTTTGGTTGCTTATAATTCTGCCTCCAAAGTTGCATATCCATAAGATCTTGGACGTCCAGTAAATACATTATCTTCTGTTTTTTTTTTATCTCTAGTGGCGGTTGAGGTTTGACGTTGGAGTCCGTTAGCACTAGCGTCAGTTTCTAGCGTCAGTTTCTCTGAAGCCACTAAGCAATTTTTAATCAAATATCCCATTGATTCTCCTGAGTGGGCTGGGACCTTACAAAATCGATCCGACATTCAAAATGGCCGGCATTGCTAAATATGGCCAAAACATTGACAACATATTCTTCTCCAAAACGCCAAGATAGATTTTGATAACTACTGAACTTTAGTTTATCTTTTTTGTTTTCATAAGGTCAAAATGCCATTATGGCTGTGCGCCGGGGATCCAAAGTTTGTATATGGAGATTGTGCACGCTTTACAAAAACATAAAGGGAAACACTTGCAAAATCTTCTTCTCTAAACTCACAAGGCATAGAGGTCTCATATATTGCATGTTACATCAGGTTATGGTCAGCTACCAATATTGTTCAAATGCGACCCTGGGGTCAAATCTGGCCCCGCCCCTGGAATCACATTTTTACATAGAGTTATATAAAAAAAATAGTTAATACAATCTTCTTTTCTGAAACTACAAGAGCCAGAGGTTTAATATTTTGCATTTGCCATATGCGCACGGTCCTCAACCAAGTTTGTTCAAATCGAGACCGTCACATTTGTTAAAGGTAGAATATGCTTATTAACACATAAACTGAAACAGTTGAAGAAGCACTCGAAAGCGTTTCAACTTTTAGAATTACTCTAACAAATAAACTGAATAAAATTAAACTGTGCACACTATGCCGAATAAATATATGTGTGTACTAATTACGCACATATCCCCTACACAGCGTGCTAGGGTGGGATCTCAACGGTCTCCAAGTAATGACCAACCTGGGGCTCCCCAGAGTGAGAAGGACACCGGGCGATGCTGGTGGGATGCTTGCATATGCTGTTTGTGCTCAATTAGTGTAAAACTTCGGTTTCAGGAAAGAAAATAGTCTAAGCTTTATCCCAATATAAGTATATTTAAAGTCAGAATAAGCTTATTGTTAACGTTAACGGAGAAGATAGAGACTTTGTGTCAAGTATGTGTGTATAATATTACCGTTAAATGTGCATTTAAAACTAAATTAAATCCAGCCGTTAATAGAAACAACTGATTAGAAACGTACGCTTCGTTATCCCCAATACAATGAAAACTGAGTTATTCGATAATTGTTCACCTGTGCATTACACGTGCTCAGTATAAACCAGTATATAACCGATGATGGTTTGAAGGTTGTATACATCTGTTCATGCTCAGTAAGTATATATATATGGTTATAGGGTGGGGATCTCAACAGTTTCCAAGTTATGAACCAGGGAATATGTTTCTAGGAGATGGGGGTAGACGCCATGGCCGCTGGTGATTGTATCCGTCTGTTCATGCCCATTAAGCGTATGTATGGTTCTTTTACGGAAGATGTAATAAATTGAATGACCATAACCGTTTTTCTCTCGCCCACGATAGTGGGTAGCGAGACAAAGCATTCACTTGATGTTTATGAAACTTTGTCAAATGCTTTGTTGGGTACATCATCACGCCAAAATTACCAAGGTCTAGTCATATTTTGCGTTATTTTACCAAACCTTAGCCTTGGTTAGGTAACTTAACCTTGATTAGGTAACTTAACCTCAGTTAATTGTATACATGTGATTGCCTCATTTTCTTTATTTGATACTTGGTCATATGTATTGTTGGCATAGGTGGACATTACTGAACGACACAAATTACCAAGGTTAAGGTCATATGTTGCTTATTGTCCCCAAACTTAACGTTGGTTAGGTAACTTAACCTTGGTTAGGTAACTTAACCTCAGTTAACTTTATGTGATTGCCTCACTTTATGTCTTTGATACTTGGTCATATGTATTGTTGGCATTGGTGGACATCGCTGAACGACAAACAATGCCAAGGTCAAGGTCATGTTTTGCGTCATCAGTTTTGTTAGGTAAGTTAATCTCAGTTAACTTTTTTTTCTGATAACTTTAATTTCTTTGTTTGATACTTGGTCATATGTATTGTTGGCATTGGTGGACATCACTAAACGACAAAAAATACCAAGTTCAAGATCATATTTTGCATTATTTTCCCCAATCTTAATCTTGGTTAGGTAACTTAACCTCAGTTAACTGTATACATGTGATTGCCTCATTTTCTTTGTTTGATACTTGGTCATATGTATTGTTGGCATTGGTGGACATAACTGAATGACAAAAAATACCAAGGTCAAGGTCATATTTTGCATTATTTCCCCAAACTTAACCTTGGTTAGGTAACTTAACTTTGGTTAAGTTAACTTTATGTGATTGTCTCACTTTATGTCTTTGATACATGGTCATATGTATTGTTGGCATAGGAAAAACCTTGAAACACGTTCTTCTCTAAAAACTCACAGAGCTTTCATATATAACCTGTAGTATCAGCTTATGGTTCACTACCAAGTTTGTTCAAATGATGACCCTGGGGTCAAATTCGGACCAGGAGTCACAGTTTTACATAATGTTGTATAGGAAAATCTTAAACAAATCTTCTTCTCTGAAACTACATGAGCTAGAGGTTCACTATTACGCATTTACCATTAGCCCTCTACCAAGTTTTAAATGGCGACCCTGACGTTAAATTTGACCACGCCCCAGCGATCACTTGTTTTACATTGACTTATATAGATTCAAAATGAAAACATCTTCTCCTCTGAGGACACAAGGTATAGAGCTCTCATATATTGCATGTAGTATATATTGCATGGAGTATAAGAGTTAAAGCTATAGGTCTAATATTGTGCATGTACCATAAGTATATGATCCTCTATCAAGTTCGTTCAAATCGTGACCATGGGGTCAAATTTAGCACTACCGCAGAGGTCACATGTTTTACACAAACTTGTATAGGGAAAAACCTTAAAAGAGTTAACTTTTTTCTCTGAAACCGCAGTTATACACTTACTGAGCATAAAGAGAGGGATACATCCATCCAACCAGTATCGGCCCAGGGTCCATCCCCACTAGGGACATGTAGCACAAAGGTCTTAACTTGGAAAACGTTGAACTCCTAACCATATAACCATATATATGTTATAAGCAATGTGAGAATATGGATGATTCCGAAACTGCTCTGCGCAAAGTAAGAATTCTTAAAATGCCCGACGATTCCGGAATTGTGCAGGACTATTCCGGAATTGCGCAAGGGGTTAATCGATATAAAACATGCACCATGTGTCGGCGCAATTTGAGAATGTTTTGCGCAAAGTACGAATTTGTGTTGGGATTTGAAAAGGAATATAGTGTTTCAAACCTATTTATTTCTATTTACTTATGCTTAATTGTTTCATCCGTCTGTTATAAAAGATAAAATGTATAAAACAAAATCATAGTTTGGTTTGGGTAATAATTAACATGAACTTAATTATTGAGAAAACAAGCTAAAGCCCTCCGACAATAAAGCGCTGATTTATATTACTGAAATAAGGAGATACATTATGGCTAAGAAAATATAAACAAGTGTTGCACAGTGGTGCTAATGTCGTATTTCGAATTCACCATTTTAACTGTTTAAAAGCTTTCCGGCAATTCGTTTTCGAGAAATGAGGAAAAACAAAAACTTTAACCAAAAACCTTTACCAAAACGCCAAAACGCGTAGACGGACATACGGACGGACAGAAGATAGACGAAAATCGCCAAAAAAAGCCTGGATTTGCTACGCAATCCGGCTAAAAATAAAAAAAAATAAAACGCGGCACAGACAATAATATTTCTAATAACGGCTCAAATTGGGCATTCCATATATATTTTAGAGATTTCCTATGATCTCTTTATACAAACATGGAACCCTTGTTTGTTGCTATATACCTTCGTATATACTGGCATCTACAAATGCATTCAAATAGTGAACATCAAATAATAAACACGCCAATTACTCAATACATGCGTGAGGTGTTAAAGCTACAACTACTACTAATTGCAATTGCCTGTTTTAATCATATTTATTAAAGCATTATACTGATAAGGTATACACATATATTAAATATCAAATTGTCTTATTGTTCAGAACATCTGTCGTCTGCCAAATGTACTAAATCAATCATTTACACAGACCGTTTGAGAATAAATTACCAGTTTATGGTATTGCTATTAATGACATTTGAATATTTGAATGATACTTAATAAATAGTGGATATTAATATACATTTTATAGACAATGAGGAGATAAACACATGTTGCATCATGCGTATACTTGCAATTTAAACATACGTTATTGCTTTTATTTTACATACAAGCAAAATGTTTGAGCCACAAGTTCTTCCAGCATTATTAACGAAGGCCTTTGCCGTCAGTATTACAATTAACCAGTAAAACCAAAATATCCTTAATGTGTGCTAATTCCTACTGTGCGCATGGACGATTCCGGAATTGAACCGCGCATTTTGAAAATTCCGATAATGCCGCGCGTTTTAAAAATTCTTACTTTGCGCAGAGCAATTTTGAATTGACCATCTTCTCATATACACTCACTGGGCATGAACAGACAGATACAACCATCCCACCAGCATTGGCCCCGGGGTTTATACCCACCCCTTCTGACATAGTACACCACTGAGATCCCCACCATATACACCTTAACGCGCGTGCAGTAATGTGTGATATTGCACCATCGACTGCGTGATCTCATTCTGTTATGAATTATAAGCTTTTTTTAAACAGTTTCCATCTTTGCGAAGATAATGAGGTGAGCTATTCAGTGCCATTTTGGTCATCTTGTTCAATATTTCACATGCTTGTAGATGTGCCGTGAATCCAACTATGGCTGTGCTTGCATCTTTTGTTGCTACAGAAGTGAGTATGTTGGCATATGCCTGTATCACGCTATCTTGGGGTTGATTAGCGTATCCATTTGCAGCATATTGATACTTATGGGCATCGAACTGGGGTCTGTTCGGTTCAACACGTGTGTTTATGTTTTAATGTTGGGGTATTTTGTTGGGTAGAGTTGTGTGGTTGCTGTGAGTTGGTGGTTGTTATGCCTCGGACATTGCATATTTTATGGTTGATGTCTGGACTGAGGTAAGGCGGCAGCTCATTCACCACTTGTTCGCCGAGGATCACTGGGTGTCTAGGCTACCGCGGTGAGGAAAAGGTTAATTACGGTAGATAATGGTGGCCAGTCATGACTTCCCTTGTGGCGTATCAGGTTTTCTTTTTGTATACACATGAATAACGTATTGGATATGGTCACAGCCCTTTTGCTTGCTTTTAAAATTGTTTGGTTTAATTTTACGAGTTAGGTTCTCAAACTATTACTGATATTTTTTTGCAGATTATGGCCTAAAAGGTGCAGTTGCTGTTGCGGGCCACTTTTTGATTTCGAATTTACATCGTGTTTTATTTATATCTACTGTAGAGTCGCGCTGGCGTTTTGTCACATTCTTTTCTTTATTTATCTTTTTTTATTTGGTTTTTATGATACCTCTGTTTACTCTTTAATATACCATATTTATACCCACGTTTTTGAAAAAAAGGTATATTAAAGTCGCCTCCGTTTGTCATTCTGTCCGTCCGTCCGTCTGTCCGTTACCGCATCTCCTTCTTAACCGCTGAACGGAATTCAAACAAACTTAGGAATGAACCACGGAGAACACGAGTTGTCGGGTTTAATGTCAATAAGTGTACAATATTGATGACGACATGACGTAATACATTTGATTAAGTCGTCAATTTTCTTATCGACATATTGAAATATAACTAGTCAAGACGACATACAGCAACTAAGCTTATATAATTGACGAAAATTTCAACTTCAGTTTTCTGACATGTGAAGGTAAATCGTACTAAGACGCATTCTTTCAAGTCGAAATGATTCAAGAAACACGCAGTAAGTCGAGAAAATGCGGCCGAGAAGACGCGAAACAATGCAAAAACTCGCCAATTTCGAAGTCTATAAGAAGGTAATTAACGCAACAACTGGTGACCCTTATACGTTTCCATATGAACCATGGAGAACACGATTTGTCGTGTTTAATATCAGTAAGTGTACAATATTGATGACGACATGATGTAATACATTTGATTAAGTCGTCAAATTTCATATCGACATATTGAAATATAACTAGTCAAGACGACATACAACAACTAAACTTATTTGATTGGCGAATATGTCGGCTTAAGTATTTCTGACAAGTGAAGGTAAATAGTACTAAGACGCATTCTTTCAAGTCAATGATTCAAGAAACACGCAGTAAGTCGAAAAATGCTGGTGAGAAGACGCGAAACAATGCAACAACCCGCCAATTTCGAAGTCTATAAGGGGGTAATTAACGCAACAACTGGTGACCCTTATACGTTTCCATAATCAAGATTGTTATGTGTTCTTTTAATATGGTGTCCTTGTTTTGGCCAGATACAATGTCGCATTGTCGTGAGCTGACAATGTGACACCCGACAATGCGACATCGCGACATTGCGATACGACAATGCAACATTGCGATACGACAACGCGCCATTGCGATACGACATAGGAACAATTATGCGGGCGACATCGCGATACAACAACGAGACATTGCAATACGACAACGTGACAAAAGTGTCGTATCGCAATGTCGGGTTATAGTATTGCAATGTCGAGTTGTCGTATCGCAATGTCGCATTTCGTATCGCAATGTTGCGAAATCGCACTGCCCGGTGTCGCATTGCCGACCACGACAATGCGACATTGTATATGGCCCCAACCGGACACGGTACATTCATATAAACGACGCTAAAGGCGATAGTAGGCACTGCACAACCACGATGACGCACAACACGTTATAGAAACTCCACTTTGTTACGGTGAATCATCTACATCAAAATTGACATTTATGAGAACGTGCTTGATCAATTCCGATTGGCCTGAGTTGTGCCAGCGTGTAACTATTGGCCAACCACCAGATACGCCTGTAAACATTTGATCGGCCCTCGTCGTTTCAGGTCGGAACCGTCTAATTGATTTACATAGCTTCATTTCGTATCTCCCAGTGAGAAAAGAACATGTTTGTTTGAAGTTTTTCGAAAGAATTGATTATCTGGGAAAACATAGACGTGAATTACAAGTACCACACATTGGAAAGGCGTACCTTGATAGATATTGAATACCATAAACATGATATTTTTTTCCAATTTCTGTTGACGTTCTTCCGGGGATATTGACAGGTGTTGGTCTATATAATACAATGTATGAATTGCGAATATTTAAGAGTTTGAAATGGTGTCTCGATTTATATATCCAGTATCATTTTTACTTTTACCCTGGTAACATTTAGATAAATCAAATGTTAAGTGTTCACTATGCATTCTTATTATATGATAAATTGTAATCTGTTTTTATTGGTGCAGTAATATCAAAAGGTAACAGTACAGTGAGTATGCAAATACAAGTAATACTTTTCTTATAATTAATATTAATGATTGACCAAATGCAACTAACGGGACGCCTTGAGTTTTTAAACATAAAAATTACCATGTGTCCCCTTAAGGTACTAAGCATTGATTTTAGTGTTATGACCTCTGCCTTGCATGGTTTCGCTCCATAGCGATGTAAACTTCATCTCATTTGCCTGACGTTGCTTTCCCAATGTAACCAGTACCCGTTTATATTACGTCCATCTGCAGTCCTGATATAACCTAACACTAATTGTGTTAAAATACTGTGTTAAACTCGCATTTCGTTAGACATGTTACATTATGTAAACTCTAAATAAAAATTACCTACGGATAAAACTACGCAACTCTGGTACATTGTCACCGCAGATCTCCAGAATATTTCAATTACTCATGGCAATCAATAAGCTATCGGCTAAATGATTTACGAACGTTTAATGGTACCGATTTGAATGCAAATTCCTTCTGTCGGAATTTGGCGGGAATGCAATTTCCGCCACGCTATTATGACGTGACCAATATTGGGACCTTCTAGATGCTTAAAATAAATATCGATCTGTTGAGAATGTTTATTTTTATTTATTTGTTTTATTTGTTTTGTTGTTGCTGTGTTTATTCGTTTGATTTTTTAAGCCGTGCTGGTAACATTTTACGACAACATTATATATATATACTTGTTTTAGGGGTTGTGCACTTGTTTCGTTAATAAATATGTATAAAAAAAACAGTGACGACTAATTAAAAATTGATACGTATTGTTTTATTTATTTTTTTTATCAAGTTTTAAATTGCTTCAGTTTTGCCAACGAGATGATTGATTCCGTTGCTATTATCTTGTCCCCATCATTTTCAACACCGCATCGATTCCAATCACTCACGGTTGTTTCGTACTTAAAGTTTGTTAGAACGAACGTATTAGACTGTCACTTTTTTTTAACTCGCATGTAAAAACGGATTATTACCATTTAACTGTGTAAGCATCCGTTACTAAATTACCGTGTTGTAAAGAAAGTACTACAAGTAAATAAGTTTCGTAACACCTCTGAGGGCAATGCATATGTTGCTGAACCGTCAAAGTAGAGGTTTCAGATCAAAATGGTTACATCATTTTACTCGGTTATTATTTGAAAATGTAAATGCGAATTGTAACAACGAATAAAATTAAAAACATCCTGTAAACAGTTGGTTGTAACAATTTCAAAACGTCCACCCTGACCCATCACCATGGATGATTGTAAATAAAAACAAAGTGTATTTAATCATATCTTTTTTATTTTATTTTATAATATATAATTAAAAATAAAACCTGTCCATAAAAAAAAAAAATAGATGAAAAAACGCAATATGCAATTTGATTGTCATACTATTAAGGATTTTGTGTAATCCGATTGAGATTGCATTTGAAAAAGATAATCTCAAATATGTGTACAAGAAGCTCCCAGATTAATATAATTATACAGTTATCTAGGTAGTTTTACCCTTGAAAGGCGAAGAGTTGCAACGCGACGTCGTTAACAATTTCGCCACGGATACGATGTTGTATTACTAAATAGAGAGACTAAAGTTTTATGTTTGGTAAAATAAAAATCAAGATTGCCATGTGTTTCTTTAACTCTTGGTTAGTATTGTTTGCTTGACAGTTCACTCTTTTTATTAATTCACTTTACTGTTATAATGTACCTTTCCTCCGTGCCCACTGCTATATATCTTACTCGTTTTTGCCTTTATATATGCGTGTTAGATATTCCTTTAGGATACATATTATGGATGTATATGGTGGAGTACCTCCGCCTATATGACCACCAAGGAACCCGGTATAACCAGGCATAATTTGTGGAATTTAAACTGTGTGTACTTCGAAGGAGGATAGTCCCTCTACCATTTGAAGAATCCCTCGTTGGCTCGGCATTATGTTTGGACTGTTGTGTGTGTGATTGTTTGTAGTGCTATATATCTATCTGCAGTCTACTTGAAACAGCTATAGTGCTGCCACACTGAAATATCACGCCGTAGTACATGATACCCCTCCCAGACACATTATTCTGACAACGAGTTGACCACTTGTCAAGCAAGGGTTACAAGTAACTACTGTCATTTTTAACGTCTTCGGTAAGACATGGCTAGTAGACTCGAACCCACGAGTTCCCGATTGCAGGCCAGGCACTCTTAACACTACACCACTGCACTTCAAACCCATTGCAAATAATAATAAATAATGAAGCAAATACTATCGTCTTATTAAAATTTGGGCCCTAGCGTGTTTATTCGAACAATACCTTCAGAAATATATGATGTTAGTTCTGGTGATTTGTTTTCGCGCTATGACTGGTTGTGGAAATATATTCAGAGATAAATATGCTTGCTCCTATGTTCTATGTGTACATTACTTAACTTGTAATACTATTATATAATATAATGTATATACTATCTTCTTAATATGCTGTATATGTCTTAATAAACGTACATTGCTATACTAAAATATACTGTTTTGCGCTGGGCATGTTGGGACATAGTTGCCCGTGTGATGAATTGCACTGGAATTACGTCGGATTACTGGATAAGCTGGGCATGTACCCGTACATGGGCGGACCTCGGGTGCTCACCTGCACGAGATAACTTGCAGGGCAATCACAATATATATTGGCCCATTTTAAGGTTGTGGCAACCAGTTGCCATCTGTGTAACATTCATTCTAAAAGTATATTATCCTCGCGTCTTGCGTCAATGGCCACCAAACGGTCGGTGCGTTAGCATCCATAGTAGATAAATATCTTAAATACACTTCTCTATTATGTATGTTATGTGTTGTGTCAGTCGACAATTAGGACGAGCAGTTTTACGTGATGTGCGGTTTTTTATCACTTCCACGCAGTACCGGTTATTTAGAGCCGCTCCATATACAGAGTTATCAAATATAGGAATCCGGGAATTCTTACTAACGGGTAGTAACATTCATATATTTAACGTGTTCAAGATGTCTCATTTGAATATCAGAACTGTAGACGGGTTCTAATATAATAGTACTCGTGAATGTTTATTTATTCCAACTGCATGCATTATACACATTTTTTACAGTATGTTGGTCGACATGAAAACTAAAAGGAAAATAACAAATATTTTCCACTGAAACAAGAATGTTAATTAATTATAATGTTAAATATTTCAATGGTGTTAACTCTTTTTCGTCCCAATTTATCCAGAAATACTCGGTATTATGTATAAGCTAAAAGAACAACTCTCCGTACAAACCATACAAAGAAGTCGATTTTCTGAGACCGGACATTTCTGCATAATTTATTTTGTTGATATCACATATTTCAAAATTTAAAATCGACCCAAAAAGAGAATCAATTTGAAATTAGGAGAGTTGAGAAGTTGAATATTATATGACGCTTTACGGCTAAAAATTTTTGTTATATAAGTACACTTTATTTAAATCTTACACTCTAACATATATGGCAAAAGTATCTATTGCAGAAAGCCCGATGGCATTGCACTGTCGTTGCTTATTCCAACATATCTACATAAGGATTATATTGCCAAATTTGTACATACAGCTAAAACAGAACATACCGCATTAAAGTATTACCTGTACTAAAATGGATCATGCGTCTGAAGAATTGTGTAAGATTATTGTCTTGAAGTATCAATACTTTTAATTGCTTTCAATTTATCATGGTCCCCATTTATATGAGACTGTCACAGTATGTTAGAATGTTAACTATAAACTGCTTTGTTATGATAAGCATACTAAGTGTTTCAATTATACTGAATTAATTAATTTAAAATTAGAAACATTCGAACAGCGTTCAATTGAGTGAGCTTACACTTCACATTCAACGTTACATTCGCTCAACTAACATATGGCATTGGCTTTCAGTTTTAAAGCCAAACTGTATATATAATAATAATAATTGTTAACTTCTTTCTTGCCACTCAACCCTACGGGTTCGAATGCCACTGCAAACTGAAATTGTCAAGTGAGAAAGTGTCGCATCTTACGGATGGGCGGAGGTATACAGTATTGGTTCTACCTAAGGAAAATGGGACGATCAGCCTCAAAATCGACCGTCATATATGGCCTAACATATGCTAAAATGACGTAAAACACCATTCAAATAAACAAATAAACAACGAACAAACAAACAAGCAAACAATAATATGGAATATAAGCTATAATATATGATGTACTACCTGATGGCGTTGTACTGTGATGGGATGTGGTTGGTGCGATTCGAGCCTCGCTATTGCTTCCAACGAAATTGCCGGAACTCTGCTGATTTCCCACTCCACGCGTTGCAAGGCTACTATTGTTAGCACTATTAACCGTAATTCTACTTAGGTTTCCAGAGCTAAGTTGTGCCCCTGATGAGTTAGTCGCTAAAGATTCCTCACTCGACTGTTCATTTGAACTGTTGCTGTTGTTGCGTACAGGCGCAGGCAAGGCGGTTGCTCTAGAATTATTGTTGGATGTTTCTACTTGTTCTTCGAGAAAGGCGAACCTATTTGGTCCCGGTCGATCAGGTTTTGGCACGGGAACATTAACGTCAGCGTTTCTGGTAAGAAAACTGCACCTTGGAGAAATCCTCTGGTGGATCGCGGAAGGAACATCGCTTTCTGTCCAAGAACTTCTACGTAAACCACAACAATAGCATACAACTTCATCAGCCTCTGCAGCATAGTAAAAGCCGGCTCCAGCAAATCGTATGATATATGGTTTGTTTTCTTTAGGGTAGTTACGGAGTGTGCATAATCGTAGTAGCTCGTATCGCATAGTGATCTCCGGTCCGGGAGTTTCATCTCTAGCCATTTGTGTGAATATGTTATCCAGCGGTCCAAAAACAAATGCAAGCGTAAAATCAACTTGAGGAACTGGAAGTTGATCCAATGGTAGCCATGTTAAAGTTCTGATGATGTTGACGTAGTCATCTCTTGCATATATGATATGTGGATTTTTTATATTTTTGTGATCGTAGCTTTTGTTTGGTCCCATATAATCTTTGCTTCGAATTTTCATAAGTGCACCTTTTCTTTTTAGGTCTACGATGTTTTCATAGGTTTCAGCATCATTGGCACCTGTAACAGTTTTCGTCGCAATGCAGTTTGCTTTTAACGACTCATTCGTGTTTAATAACTGCTCGTCAGGAGATTCTGATTTTTTAATTGATGAACTATTCGAATGTTCAAAGGAAGATTCTATGGTTTTATGGTTTTCGTTTTGACATAAATCTTTGTATCGGCGACGTAATTTGACCTTACTATCTGAACTCATTTGGTCATCATCCCTAAAACGTACTCGTGTTTCTCTCAATAGTAAGTAGTTCTCAATGTTAACACATGTTCTCGGTAAGTCTGCGTCTTGTCGAACATGCCACTCAGTCTCGCTAGGCCTTGTTGATTGACATTCATCTGAAAATGCAGTGCTCGCTATCCCGAATGCCGTGTACGTTTCTCGGAAATGATCATCGGTGTTCAGATGAACTTCGAACATTTTGAGAATTCTAATTTTGGTTTCATTTTGTCTGATTGTCTTTGTCAATGACGAATATGTATCTTGATTTTGAAGAAAAACAATGCCATTTTTCTCACGTTGGAATACATGTATGCAACCAATTTGTTCACGTTCGCATGCATTTATGCAGTTTATATATGACTGCATAACCGTTGTACACAGAACGCTTGAGTGTACAGTTTTATTTGTTTGTGTTTTCGTAACATGTTTCAAACTATTTGTTTTTACCACTATGGTTTCACATTGTTTATTATTTCTACAGTCACAACAGCAGTCAATTTGATTTAGCGTTGCTATGTTTGTATGCTTGAATCCTAATCCGGCATAGCCGAATGTTTCTTTATGATGTGGTAAAATGCAACCAACAATCAACGCTTTGTGGTATAAGAGGCGTAACGATTTTGACTTTTCGACCTTTGCACAATCGGCAATAATCAATGCACCCCTATCACTGGTCATTCTTGTGAAGAGTGGAAGAAAGGCATCGGAACGGATATCATTAGATGTATATGATATTATTTGATAGCGTAATTTAAGCAGAGTATCACTGTTCAAAGTAATATGAGAACAATGTGTTTTGATTATCTCAAGACAAACTTTAGTGTTGAACAAACTGTCAACCTGTTGAGGTATACCCCTTGCATATATGTTAGGGATTTCAGTTGTATGCGTCGACAGTTTATTGATGATTATGTCAAGGTCTACAACTGGCATACGTTTAGTTAACGGTTCAACCTTAAAATTGATAGCTGCGCTACAATATTTCATCATTTCATCAAGACAGCTTATCTCTGCAACCATTTCCAAATGATAAACAGTCAACGTTTTGCATTGACTTTGTATATCTTCGACGGTTAACGATTTAAATATAGTAGGTTCCAGGGACATGTCATGCGGTATGCTTTTAGTTTCGCTGCAGACCAGATTGAGAATGTTATCAATGACATATTTACCCTTTGTTACATATGTGACTGTAGGCATTTCGGTTAAACTAGTACTGTTTATTTGCAAATGTTTATGTCGTCTACAATCATACAGAAAGGACTGACATAAATCCATTCTGTATCTTATTTTGTTATGAGGGACAAGTTCTTGAACAATGTCTTCCTTGCGTATAATCTCAATAGTCTCGTATTCCAGTATTCCATCAGCTGTTTGCCTACCTAAAATGAACACGTGTAAATGTACTTATATGTATAGTTGTAACAGAAGTACTAACAAGATTTATTAACAGTTTACATTAACTGCTAGTAATTGAAAAGAACTGCACATTACAACATTTAGTTCTTCACAAGTTTGAAACCCTACATAAGTAAATAAAATTAAAATTAGCTGTTATTCTGTTATTATTTACTTTTTATTAATCAATCGAATGAAATTGATCATTTCGCCTACACAAATGTGTGTGCAGTATTAAAGAGTTACCTGTAAAGATTTCTGTTGGATGTATGATTTCGTGTTGGTAACCATTCTGCATAGTGTTTTCTTTGGTTGCATTTGATTTAGATGCCGATGTCTTGTCAAACTTAAAAGCAAAATCAGTTTATATGAATGTAGTAGACTTTGTCTATTCGTTAAATTATCAAGAGACATTCCGCTATACGTATTTATAAATACTTATCACATAACATAGCTTCTAGGGGTGCCATAACGCCATGTCATATATGTAAATACACTAGTTTATTATATACATACTAAGCCTTGCACAACAGGTTAGAGAAACTCCACTTTGCGGCTAATCAAAAGTTCGTGTGTGTTATACCGTCTTGACCTTTCTCGCCCCGTTGAAAATGACAAGCATTTACCTGGAAATGATCAATTTAAAGCGAATCAAGATCCTGATCAAACGTGACCTTTTGAGAGCCTTCTTGATCAGTTCCGATTGGCCCGAGATTGCCAGCGGGTAACTGTTGGCCAATGAAAACTGAACGTCACCAGATTGATCTGTCAAAATGCATGTTAAACATTTGTTCTGCCCTCATTGTTTCTGCTCGGCACCGTGTTATTGTTTCAGATTTGTATAACTTCATTTCGTGTCGCGTAGTGAAATGAATCATGACTTTTCCGAAATAATTGGGTAGCGAGGAAAACATTGACATTACATTACGGTGGTTTGAGTGGTGTGCCTTGATAGATATTGATTACCATAACATGATATTCAATGGATATAACTTTTTCCCAGTGAAAGAATACTGTAGCTGTCATGATTTTCTGTAATAAGCTTTCTGGATGATGAAAATACACATATTTAGATCTTAGGAACTATGAGCTTTTGCAACATTAATTTAGGCAGGCACTGTAAAATACACGGGTCCGGATTAATGTACCCCGGGGAAATGTACCACCACTTTTGGTCACGTGTTTTATTAATCCTAGTCTTCTCTGACCTTACCAGCCCTTTTTACGATTTTGACATTTCATCTGGCTGTGTACATAAAAAGCCACAAAAGCCACACAAAAAATGGCGAGGTCATGATGTACACAAACAATACTAGTAAGTCGAATCCTATGTATACTGCATACACCGCGTGTAGGTAGTTACACGCATTTTTCCCCAGCCGTGTCAACATTGATTGACAGCAGCGTCTCACGAGGTGAACCGTCGATCGAGGTCAGTGGGTGCGGAAATATCTGTGATGTCGCTACCGACTTCGCTTGTCACAAAATGGGGAAACTCTAACCTGTTGTGCAAGGCGTAGTATCAATAATATATACCAAGTATCTTCATTTTCCTACAATGGAATACAAACCCCAATATCACATAATATAGAGGTTTTCTGAAACTAATTACTATACTACTAAAATAGAATTCTGTATCACTCTACTACACGACGACGTCAACGTCGTGTAACCTCGTCGTCTACCTGTATAAACAAACTAGTCTACTATAAGGTGCTATAATAGATTACGATCAGTTTTAGAGTAAGTGTTTTGGACGCTTACATCACCTCTTGTGGTTATGCCATACCTCCAGGATCACACACGAGTCTAAAGCCTCTCGTGATATCCAGCAGATATGTCATGTCCACTCGAGGTGATACAATCTTCCAGATTGTTGCTCTAGTAATAATCATATTGTATTAACTATCTAGTGCAACTATTAACTATGCAAATAAGGACCGAATCAATGTGTTTACTCAGTAAAACAGTCCTAATTATTTGCACAGAATGATACATGTTCAGACAGACCTTAGTATTTTCCTATTGAAATCTTCCTTTATAAGTAAAATGCATGAATGTAGCGTTACAATTGTGTTTAACGTGTTTAACGTGTACCATTATTTGTTGTTATACCCCATCAATAAACCTCTTGTGATCGAACAACTGCAAAATGCAATATTCGTTGTGTTACATAAAAATACAATGTTTAATGAAATTTATAACATTATTAAACTTATTACATTATAACACTGCAAATCAGGCAATTGAAAGGAAATGAGATGCCACGATGATATTAAACGTTAACTAGTACAAGTGCAGTAACTCATGTATATATTATTCGTTATTATAAAATGTGAAGTTTAGGTTGAGTCCCGTAGTACTACTCGTTAGATTTTGGATGATTTTTGTTATTTGATTGTTACTGTTATTAGTATTATTGTTGTTTTATCTTTATTATTATTATTATTAGTAGTAGTAGTAGTATTATTATTATTAGTAGTAGTAGTAGTAGTTGTAATAACAATAATAGTAGTAGTAGTTAGTAGGAGTAATAGTAGTAGTAGTTAGTAGTAGTAGTAAATGTATTAGTAGTAGTAATATAGAAATATAGAAAACGGAGATGAATACATACCAAATCCGTATAGTGATACAATCGTTTGCGGTGCTTGTCGTCACTCTCTCTCGTCGGCAAAGCAAACATGTTAACCGACCGGCTACATTCGTCTATACTGCTGGTTGATACACTCCAGGTCTTCACGACACAGTCGAAATTTCCATCGCAAAAATTGCTTTGGAATGCATTATTTTCATTAAACAGGCATTGCATTAAATTCAAGACTGAAACTGTTTCTTTGCGCACTTGATTTGTTAAAGTGTACAACAAAGGATACGATAAGAATGTTTGACACTGACACAATTGTATATTAAATGATTCCAACCCATCGTTTAACGTGTTAATGAGACTGTAAGTCCATGTCTTAACGACAGACATATCGCAAGTATGTGATTCTTCTAATTTCACTTTCAGATGATATAATGTATATAAATATATGCAATATTTTCTATTTTCGAATTTTCTAGTTGCGTTTTACAGAAATATACAATTGGTCATTTGACATTCGTTTTCTAAAATTGTTTGATTCATTATATTATGCGCATATTCGTTATATCAGATGAGATACTCGTGACATTGCTGATTGTTTGTTGGTTCCTTAGAAGTTGTGTTTCACAACTAATGACTTGCTCGCCTCCTAAAATGTAAACAATAACAATATAAACAATACGACTCATCTTCATATCGAAATGGTTAAATAAAACATTAAAATTTAAGTAGTTATAAACGAAATTGTGTGCGTGCGTACGTACGTACGTGCGTGCGTGCGTGCGTGCGTATGTGTTTGTGTGTTTCCCTATGCATGCATGTATGTATGTATGTATGTATGTATGTATGTATGTATGTATGTATGTATGTGTGTGTGTGTGTATGTGTGTGCGCGTGCGTGCGTGCGTGTGTGTGTGTGTGTGTGTGTGTGTGTGTTTCCCTATGTACGTATGCATGTATGTATATATGTGTGTATGTGTGTTTCCCTATGCATGTATGTATAGAAATATAAAAAGATCTGACAGGGAAAGTAGCATTCAAGGGGGACAGTAAACCACAAAACACAGAAACAAACACGCAAACAGACAAACAATAAGGCAAAAGCACTAATAAATGCAAACGACATCACAAACACAAAAAGGGTTGACAATAGGGCTACCGCCTTGGAACGGTCAGTGGCAAAGTAGGCCACTGGGGGTTTAAATCGGTTCTAGGGTGCACCAAACCTCACACTTACCCTACTGTCATCCCATTAAAACAGGACAGTGTAAATAAAGAAATCCCCGCCATGATCTAATCTAATGTATGTATGTATGTATGTATGTATGTATGTATGTATGTATGTGTGTATGTGTGAGTGCGTGCGAGCGTGCGTGCGTGTGTGCGTGCGTGCGTGCGTGCGTTGGTTTAACGTAGCTTTTAGCACTGTTTCAGTCATATCACGGCGATGTATATTAGTAACAGTACGCTCAATACTTAAGTTTATAGGCTGCAACACTGAAATACCACGCCGTAGACACATGTCATTATATCCCCACCGAGTCACAGTATTGACCAGTCCTAGAACTACCCTTTATATATGATGAACTTTAAGCTACGTTTAAGAATACTCTGGGATGTATGATCAGTTAGTACTATTATAATAGTTATTTCCACAATCACTGGTTTGCATTTATAATTAAATGTATAATGCACTTTCATTTATAACTGAAAGTAAAAGTTGAAAGAGAAACAGCTTTGTTTATATGTAAGTCGTACTACGCCATTATAGGTTGGAGCGATACCAATGCATACATACATGTATATTACAAATATGCAATGTACAGTCAACACGTTCTGACACAGATGGGTTAACCTTCGTGTTTCTGTCCAAGTGAATGTGCTTAATGTACATCCTAAAACAAATGTGTAAAGTAATGACTTGAACTTCATCAAAATGCTTGTTTCAACGGTAAGGAAAGATAACCCTTGATGGTTTTATTTTAACTATCAAAGCCAGAGATATATTTGCCATTTTACACAGATCTGTTTCATTTGCACATTTTATCTTCAGTTAAAGTGAAGACCTGAATATGCATGATCATTTTTTTACGTGTTCAGATTGCCCTTTGTGTTTTCACATTCTGTTGCATACAAAACCTATTCGATTTCTGGATATGCAGAAATAGTATGAGTTAATCTATGAACTGTTGCATTTTAATGAGAACAGACAAAACAACGCCGATGCATTACATCAAAACAACTTTGACACAGCTTTAAATACTTCTAAATATATTCTGATAAGCGTATGTGTTCACATGTTATATTGCATTATACCATCATGACAATGCTGAAACATATATGAAATGTGCACACGTTCACACGTTTTGGCATTAGTATCAGAACTTCTGTATTACCTCTCGTGTTATCGTATCTAATATATTTAAAAACAACCTTCCCTGACAAAGATAACATTCAAGTTTGTTAACCTCAAAATTAATGTATGAGGTTAAGATATTAAAAAAAAAAGTATGCACGCAAATCAAACCTTCACGTATCAGCGACCGTTATTAAGTCGTTCAATGAGCAAAGTCTAAATGATTAATGCTAGAACTCTAAAAAATAAATATGCGACATTTAATGTACAATTCCATTTTTTGTTCATTTTGTTCATGATAGTTTTAAGAGTGTTTTGAGTGTAGCTTTCATTGCTCATGGAACCCGTCTGATCGTATTTTGATATTACGTTGGCGAATTAATAAATGTATGTAGTACGTGTTTGCGGTTGGTGCTGAAGGCGCAGTTGGTTTTACTAAATATGAGTAGTAAAAAGGTATGAGTTTAGTAACGTAAATAAGTGAAAAGCCTTTATATGAACTGTGTTTATGTTTAACTCTGTGTTCTTCTAATAACACAGGATAAAAATACAATAGTTTAAGAAAAGGTAATAAGTCATGCAGAAAGAGTACACATTTACAGAATATAGTCACTCCAACAAGTGTTACAATGCAAAGGTGATTCAAAAAGTACACCACAAACACATTCAGTAAAAAAGCACATCACAAACATATAAGGTTTGACAACAGGGGTACCGCATTGGAACGGTCAGTGGCAAAAGGAACCACCGGGGAGTTTAAACAAGTTCAAGCGTGCACCAAACCTCACTCTTACCCTGTCATCATTCCTAAAGAACAGGACAGTGTAAATAAAAATAATCAACCGCAGTTAACCCCTTACCTCTGAGAAAGCGTAGATAGATGTCATAAGAAAAAACATTGAAATGTTCATGTATATAATATATAAGAAATTAAGTTAAACATAATAAGCTAACCTCATATGTTATCGATGAGTTGTCTGAAGTCATGGGGAAAACCGTAAAGGGCACGACAAAACGGAGTGAAGGACATACATCAAACGGTTCCCGCCTTAAAGAATTTAGTAACATGCTGTTGTAACCGGAGGCCCCGGGTTCAATCCTCCGTGGTGCCACTGAGTTCCGTCGGTGTGTTCTTGGGCAAGACACTTTACCTTAGCCTCGTCCGTCGGATGGGGACGTAAACCGGGCGGTCCCGTGTATCGGTCTATCCTCCGAGCACGTTAAAGAACCATAGGAATCTATTCGATAATAAGAGTAGGGCAGGTTCCCGGATTCCTATGTATCCTTCCCCTATCTCTGGGGCGGCTCTAAATAACCTATACTGTGTTGATGAGCCGTTAAACAACATTCAATTCAATTCAATTCATAAAGTCCACCTCCCGTCCGGTTGTTGCACAATCAATCAAAGAGGACAGCATTATTGCAAACTGTAGAATCGTCTACAACTAAACATGTTGTGCGCTTCAGAATACTTCGGTCTTAATCTTAACCTCTATTTATAGATGTTCTCATAATATAACTATCACGACCGATAATCTTCCTAAGTTTGTAAATCACATCTCCATAAAAGACTGGTTATGATTAACCTTGTCGCAGAAGTGTTTCAAGATTGTTATTATATGTGTCGAGGAGATCAGTGTTACGATAATAAAACTTAGAAAAAGTATTATGCAACTTATGGTAACGGTAACCATGTTGGAGAAGTTTTTCAGTATCGTTATGATTACGAAGGCTGAAGTCATCAACACGACTACAATCTCTGGCAAAACGAATTAAGTGAGAAATGTACAGACCACAAGAAACAGTATTGGGGATATCCTCATCTAAATGTGGATAATTCACAATATCGAAATCAAAATCATCTCTCTTGTCATAAATTTTAGTTATTACTACTTCGTTTTCAATAGAAAGATGTAAATCAAGAAATGAAACCAGATATCACATTAAATGATAATTATAATAGTAAAATTAAACGTAACACACCTACATAACAAATTACAGATGCGCTTATATCCACCAGAACATAAGGTGCAAACGAAACTGACATGTAGTCCCACAACTAATTATGTAATACAATGGAGCACACGGCCAGTGTGTGTTGGAACTGTACCCACAGTACAATAAAGGGGAGCTTAAAAAACTATGTTGGTATTTTATTTCAAGCAAACCTATTTTTATTTCAATGCGAGACTTTAGTGTTTTTATAGTCATATATACATGCTCATTTATGTGTTATACTTATATTGCCTATTAATGCTGCCTTGTTTGTTAGGAAATATAACCTGGCGGAGATATCTGTTTACGTTGTCCCCTTTTTTGGGGATGATAATAAGGTAAGAGTTAAGGTTGGTGCACCCTAGAGCCTGGTTTAAACCCCGCCCGTGTGTCGAATACGAAACTTTACACTTATCGTTGGATGTACAGCCACAGTTTTTTGTGTATGCATGTATTTAGGTTGACCAGATATTATTTTTAACATTTGTAACAACTTCTACACATCATAACACCATTACACACACAATATAGTTTAAAAAGACTAGATCTTTCCATTTTTCTGTTTCTCCAAGATATTACACCTTTTTAAAATGTCAGTGTATTTTTTACTTAAGCATTGAATCAGAAGCCGTTTATTTATGAGAATTCTAATAATAGCTATCTGACCTTTTGACCGCCTGACCGCGCGTACACTCTCAGACAAATATGTTCACGCTAGCGTGACTTCGGAACTAGTTTATTTTCTATGTGAACAAACTTTAAACGTATAGCAACGCTTGTGTCAAATATGTTCACGCTAGCGTGACTTCGGAACTAGTTTATTTTCTATGTGAACAAACTTTAAACGTATAGCAACGTTTGTGTCATACATATACACAGTTACCACCTTACAACTGTGTTATAATACCACTACTGGCATGGACGCATAAAGCGCACGTTTATAGTATTAATTGGTTCATGTTTTTGCTTTTAATTTATATATATCTATATGAGTCCATGCTGCTATATAGGAATAGATGTTTTAAAAAACATTGCATCATGCATACAAACAATCCTTTTGTAGGAGCGCCGACCTTTTTTAAATTCCGCGTCATGATTCCGATAAGAAACCAACAGCGCATTGCCCTGTTAATAATGTCTATATTTGTTTTCATGAGAATTGTTAGTTATTTGATTTTGGCAAGATAACCTCTAAGTGTAAGATCGTTTGAGCAATCCTTCCATGACTGATTACAACACAAGATCTTTCATTTGTCAATTATTGCAATCGTATTCTTGCTCTGTTAATCGTTCGATTTAATATTTCTTTCATTAATTAAATTCCAACAAATAATAGTTAAGCAAGTTATTGTCTGATACTTAACCCACCACTTATATTAGTAACTATTAGGTAGTTAAGCTGTCGTATAGTATGTCACGATCCAATGTGAATTAGGTGATATATACAATAGGCTACCACATCGAAAATGTGTTTTGTAAAGGCATTGCCCATTGTTCAGTAATTATATCAGAAGCAAGGCGCGAATTTGGCGACAATATGGCAACAATATAACTCATTTGCATTTTCCCGCTTTGCATTAGATGACGTCGTCCAGCCAATATATGGTATATGGACCAGACGCAAGAACATATGACATAAGCAGCTAATTATTCTTCTACCGGGAAAGATGTGTAATTATTGTGCCACGCAACACTTAAACATAAAGCAATGACAAACCACAGCATTCAAAAAACACGCATTGAAGCAAACAAAAATTATAAGGATGAATAAGAAGACACATCACAAACATAAAAAACATCTCAATAAAACGAAATATGTGTATCTACACATTATGAACAATATTGATGTAGACAACTGAGAATATTCCCAGTAGCATTATGAGGCTGACGCTGGACATTATGTATTAGAACAATAGTAGCCCTATATGTCGACACAGGTACGCATATAATGGGATTTAAGACAATATTTACAATGTGTTATAACAATTTATAAACAATTATAGATTAAATCGATTAAATGATAAGCCTAAACATATAAATTACAAATCTACAAACTCATAAACAATTGAGTGAAGAAGACTGGTAGCAATAGTTTACTGTAGAAGAAAAAAAATCTGATTTTTTGTTTAAAAATAGAGAAATTAGCTATAGTATGAATATAAAAAGAACACATTAAGCATATATTAAACACAAATCATTATAAAGGTAATCACAATAATATAAAAAATCCACCTTCACTCCTATGTGAGAAAGAAGTATCATCATAATTATCCATCGTAAAGAAAGTGTTTAGTTATGCATATATTTGACATGGTTTATACATGCCAGATAAGAAATAATATATTTCCAGTGGGAAATTTTGTGCGAGATTAAAACCTGGTGTTTGGTACTTGTAACACATCGAGACTGCGGGCCTGCAGTCCTTGGTATCGATGACATTCTAGTCCCGCCCACCAGGACCATATAATCCCGGTTGAAATATTTTATTTCTTAAATAATAACTCAAAAGTTGGTCTGTGTACTTTCCATTAAGAAAACCGCATACTAATTAATGAATTTAAAACGAAATTAAAGACACCACAGACTCTGTCAAATGAAAGTAAATGTATGGCAATGTATTATTGCTGTACGCTGTCTTTCCTCCTATGTATATCGATAAGAACATATAGCGTTTGTTTGCCACTTCTAGGCAAGAGCCTATTGTCAACCCCTTTATGTTTGTAATATCACATACCTTTCCACTTATTTATCCTTGTATTGCTAACTGTTGTTTATTTCGATGCGTGTTTTTGGTTGACGCATAATAATGTCCTTGAATTTCTTGTTCAAACTTTATATAGCAACGAGGGATGTTCCATAAATACACTGCTCAACAATTTTAACGGATTGCTTGTCGATTTTCCATATGTTTTTTACGTGTTAAATGCACCATTTGGACGGTCCGGCTTTTCCTAAATGCCTTTCTGTACAAACCCTGGTTTTATGCCAAATGCTTGTCGAGGCATTAACCTTTTGTTGCAAATTAGAATTACAGTTATTCCAATCCTGTGAAGTAACATTTTTTATATTGAATCACATTATGTTCCATATGTAAGGTTGTGTTAGATTGCTCAGCAATCCTTTTCTGTACTGATTGATATAAATGGTGTATACATCATTCATTCAACGCGTGTACGTATTTTCTTATGTTTTGTCAGCTGAGAAAGTTTCGATTCCTTCGGATGGCGGGAGGTATACAGTACTGGTTCTAGCCAGGAAATTATCATATATAGCATAACATGTGCTAAAAATGACTTAAAATATGGTTCAAACAAACTTACTAAAGTTGACCATTTCTGAGTTAATCAGACGCTGGAATGTAGTCTTCTTTTCTCGATTAACAACTCTCCATTGAAAATGGTGAAATAATTAACAAAATATATGACAAGAGAGATGATTTTAATTTTGATATTGTTAATTATCCCCATTTAGATGGGGATGTTCCCCGAGCAACTTCTTATGGGGTCTGTGTGTCTCAACCTATTTGTTTTTCTAGAGCTTGTACACGAACTTTAGACTAAAAAGCTACCCATTTACAGTTTGCCACTTTGTTTACCTCTTTAATTGTGCGATGACCGGACAGGCTGACGTCTACCTAAAGCCCAAAAGGACGATGACGTTTGATGTATGTCTGCAATCTTGTCTTGTCGTGCCCTCAATGGGTTGTTCTCTTGTTTATCTGGCTTCTGCCAAGTCATTGAATACCTTCTTGGTGGCTTTCTAGGCTATTGTGTTTTTTTATTTATATCTACACTAGCATCTTTGTGTTTACTTATATTGCCTATAAATGCTGCTTTGTTGGTTAGAGAATAGTTCATGGCGGGGATTTCTTTATTTACACTGTCCCGTTTTATTGGGATGGCAGTAGGGTAAGTGTGAGGTTTGGTGCACCCTAGAACCTGGTTTCAACCCCCCAGCAGCTTTTTTGCCACTGACCGTTCCAAGGCGGTAGCCATATTGTCAACGCTTTTGTGTTCTTTGTTTCTGTGTGTATTTGTGGTTGACTGTCGTCCTTGACTGCTACTTTTCCTGTTCGATTTTTATATCTATATTAAAGAGAGACGTGAGACAAGTAAATGGACCGGTCGATAATGTGCAATCCCGGCATCAGACATAAAATCATATCTACACCTCGAAGACAAAGCTAAATAATTTTCCTTGCAGTGTAATAACAATTATTATGAGAATATATCTCATAATTCAATACGGTTTTAGTTATCAGGAGCGTGACAATTATACATTTGTGTCAACCTGAAAAATGAAAATGCAGCTTTGTTTTAGAAATTGGACAATAACTGTGAATATTATATAGTTAAAGTCGAATCATAGACGACGTTTTTAATAAAACATCAAACAGACAGTTTTAATATGGTTTCTATTAAGAAACAATGACCATGGTAATATTTAGCATGCTTTAAAACACTACATTAACTATATTTCTGAGACTTCTAAGTATCATTCATAAACTCGTTTACCTTCAACGTACAACACTTTTTAGTCTACCCTGAATACCATACTCTATATATAACTTGTACAATTCAGGTTTTCTAAATTTTACGTCACGCTCGTATCAGTGTCATTTATCGTTCAGTGTGACACAACGCATATTAATACAAATACACGTGAGATCATGTGATATTACTCGTATGAAAGTAGATTGTGCTGAAAATAGATTGACACTGGAAAGTCCCAGCTATGTATACACTCGTACGATAATTGTATTTGATCCCTGGGGTAATTTTAAATGACAGCGTAGTAAACAGTCACACTCATAATTCTCGCAATCTGGTATCTGTTATAAAGCTGGTTATCTGATATCCGTTATAAAGCCGGCTATCTGGTGTTTGTAATAAATATTAACATTAAAGTCGATGAATTACCTATTCCATATATTCAGACATATTTGTATTAAATCAAATATCCCCACACCCAGACTGGAAAGTTGTTGTATTAGGTCATCATAATTGTCTATTAATAACTAATTATCTATTATAGCCCCCTCGTGACATTCATAATAATAAACATCTGTCCGATTTTGCAAGTAGTTAGAAATGTGGCCAGTTTATTTTCTTTCAACATTTACAAAAACAATGTGTTATCCAGTATCACAGGAACTGTAAAGCGCTATAAATAGAGCGGCTATTTTTAGCTCTCAAACAAGGTCAGAATTGTAGAACAAACAACCACTGCAGGACATGCTGCACCATTTCATTTTCCATAGACGCACATTATAGCTCTAAGGTCTGTACTGCGTTTCTTAATATAAGAAGCTATATTTTTGAAAGATTTATAAAAAAAACACACACACAAACCATACATTGAGTATGTTTTGAGTATGTTTTGAAAAAGCTGTTTGGGTCGGATGGTGCTGACCCACCTAGTTGTATGTAGAAACATGAGGAAAATGTAAAAAATATATTTCTTTTTTTTTATTTTACAAATTATGAATACATTTCACAAATGTATGATTTAACCTTTATAAGTACTCTTCAAAGGTTGAATTTATTTTTTAGCAAGATGTTTTGGTTTATTTACCTTGTCAACCAATCAAAATTAAGAGATTCTGTGTAATAGCTCCGAATTTACGCTGAAAACTAAGAGATTGTGTGTCATAGCTCCGAATTTACGCTGGAACTTTTTCCCTGCCCGCTGACTCTTTTGGTAGTTGGTTTAGTCTGATCCATGCATTTGTACTACAAAACAATATGGCTGATAGAGAATCAGAGACACTTTCGGCACCAAATATACCACCAGGTCGAGTTGCTACTAGACAATCCTGCTATGGGTTATGTAACAGTGACCACAGGTTAGTGTATCGGTGTTGGGAACTAAAATAAAAATTAAAAAAGTATTTATTTTTTTCGTATTATATTTTAAGTTTTCCTGAAAAAATGTCCGAGAGTAATGTAGTTAGAGACAAGTTGTGAAGCTCTCTCTGGTCAACATTTAATACCTAACTATTTTCATCAATTATTTCACTGGCCAAATTCCAAGAATGCTCACAAACTTGGGCTCGTTGGAATCGCAGATGTATGTCATTTTCGAAACCGAAGACCGAAATCGTTTTTCTGTGACAAGTCAAAATGCTTCGAAAAACGCGATTTCCAATTAGGTATACATCACTGTGGAACGAAATAAAGCACATATTCATTGTTATCGGTGGCGATTCCCCGAATGTACCAGTGTCAATCAATTCAATCCGAGATGATTTCAGCAACGGGACAAGTAATAAACATGAATACCTCGCAAATGTAGACCAGAGAGAGTTTCACACCTTGGAAAACTTAAAACATGTTTGTTTTCAACAAATAACACGAAATTATTTTTTTTGACTGTCACAGTAGATATTCAGATTGCCAACGTTAGGTACGCGCATGTGGTAGAGAAATTTTACGATCGAGCGGATAACGAGATGGATAGGTGGGTGAAAATGGACCAACTACAGATCATCCTGATCCAATACCATCAACACACACTCCAATTCAGGTTCATTCCAGAGAGAGAGAGAGAGAGAGAGAGAGAGATAGAGACACCAAATAATCAAAAACTAATTCAACTTTTGTATATGCATGTTAACATATGAAACCGAAAGTTTTATAATTTAGAAAGATTTCCATACCGAATGCGTCAAACAAGTAGGAATAGTTTTGTTCTTTTTTAAAAAAAAAAGTCGACTATTAAATTGATTTTTAATTTTGACATCTTTTTCAATAATCCAGCGATATACATGAGGTTTAGCACGCTTTGCATTGAAATGAACGTCCAAAACCTCGTTTTTACTTAATATTGATTCCGCAGTAAGATAACAAAGAGAGGGACTTCGATCACTAACTATAGTTTAACTATGGTCGTTGATCTGCGCATGTCTAGTAACGGAGTAATGCGAACTTACTCTAGTTAAACCATAGTTTCACGCGGCATAGTGTAAAACCTGGAATGTGAATATAGGCACATGAACAAATATGTAATATATAGAGTCTAGTCTCAGCGAGTTGGTTAACAACTGACTTTCATACAACACCGAGATGGGCTAAGCCCATCGAGGTTTTTAAATAAGGCCATACCGATTTTTTTCTATCTTTAGCGGGTCATCCTACATAACACATCTATTTCTCCTCTGGTTGAAAGAGTCATCCTGCATAACAAATAAAAATTATACTGTAAATAAACATTTCTCCTCTGGCTGATGCAGTCATACTTCAAAACAAATATACTGAGAAAAACAACGTTGCTTTCTCGAAACCTACCTACCAGGCAAGAAAACAGAAACGAAGAGTCGAGAGGAAAAAAACTACGATGGCCCATTTGGCTCACATTTATTTCACTTCTATTTCTTGACGTCCGCATTCCGCATTCCTAATTCCACATTCCGAATTCCGCATTCCGAATTCTGCTTTCCGAATGCCGCATTCCGCATTCCGAATTCCGCATTTAGAAGTAGGTAGTAAGATAATAATAATAATATATTTTATAGGCATAAATGACCAGTCAAAATGATAAGAAAAAGAGTTATTGTTTATTGTTTGCTAGAGTTAGACCATAATAATAATAATAATAATAATAATTTATGCGTGCATTTTCATGTGTGTGTGTTGTGAAATCACAGTGTTACTGTTAAAGATGCAATTACTTCTCACATTTTATATTTAATAATCATGTAATATAAAAGTGTATGTATAAAAGTGTATGAATATTGCCAGTGACCACGATTGTTGTATTTTTATATAAACCACATATTTTAAATTAAATTCCCTATAACCTGAATATCCGTGTATCCTTTGTATAAATACACCATAAACGTATATACTATTATACCCTATAAATATACACAAACTCCTACTATTATACCCTATAAATATACACGAACTCCTACTCGAGTATCTGTTGAACTGGGTTTTTAGGGCGCACCAACACATGAAAGGTTATATGGCGCCTAACAGGGATGAACATGCCAGGCTCATCCTCCATTTACATCAAGATATAATATGGAGAATGGGCCTCGAACCTTCTAATCTGCAGAACTGCAGAAGTGCTGCAAATTATATAGTAAACACTCCATTTACGATGGAGCCACGTTTCCACGTTTGCATACGCGGTGTCATGATGAAGACCTTGAATGAGCATGATAAAAAATGACAAAAATGTACATGAAGTGGGGTCCTACCCCTCTGCCTCTAGCGGGAATTGCAGTGGTTGTATTCTATCCACAGGGTGAGTATCTGTTAATCATTTGTATATACACACTATAAACTTCAATATAAAATATAAGATTTTCAAAAATACTCTTATTTAGTATTAGTGCAAACATGAAAAAAAAACAACATTATTATGGAATGCGGAATTCGGAATTCGGAATCCGGAGTGCGGAATGCGGAATTCGGAATTCAGAAGTAAAGAAATATTTTATTGTTATGTGTGTGGGTGGTGTATGTCACTAGCGGATCCAGGTTGGAGTATAAATTCAGAGTGGATCACTAGTGGGTCCAGAGGGAAGCCCGTGCGAAGGGCCGGACTGAGATTTTATAAATTACATAAAATATTAAGGTTTGTAAAGTTTGGACTGCCTCTGGACCTCCCCCTTGACACCCCTAGATACACCATCCTGAAAAAAATCGAAAAGAAACGTGTGTTGTAGTTTTCTTGTTATTGTGAAAGCTTTTGCTCCCCCTCGAGGTAAAACCCTGGATCCGCGTATTTACTTTCGGATATAAGATTAGTTTATTCGTACCAATTAGATTTTTAGAGAGCAGGCGCGTAGCTGGGCTTACGCACCTACGCACCTAAGCACGTGCGTACAATTATTTGTCAATGTCCGAAAACAAAAATCGAAAAAAAATTGCGAAAAACGCAATAAAAACTGAAGGGGATGGGGTGGGAGGGGTGAGTTGTATTAAAGTTCCGTATGCCGTACCTGATTTAATTTTGTCTTCTGATTTCAATGTGTATTAAAATAGCAGGCAAATTAACCTTAAAATTACTATGTAATAAACGCCAAAACTCACCTATGATCGTCTGGCAAAACAAAATATCACGGGGGAGCATGCCCCCGGACCCCACTAGCGGAGGTGCGTAACAAATATTTTGGACCCAACTACGCGACTGGAGAGGATAATGTCATCGCCTCATAGACAATTAAAAAGACAACACACACAAAAAAGGACGTTTTTTTTTTTCATGTTTGCATCAGTAGTATTAAAGTGTATTTTTGACTATCTTATATTTTATATTAAAGTTTATAGTGTGCCAAGGATCAACAGATACTCAAGTTGGAGTTTGTGTATATTTATGGGATATAATAGTATATACGCTTACAAAGGATCAACAGGGATATTCAGATTTTATCACATAACTTACGGTGTGGGAGTGGAATAGCACCATTCTATATTTTCGATATACTACTAGTTATATAAGCATGCAAATAAGCCTAGTATGCACTGTCAACAAATATCGATAATGACTATGATCTAATTCCCACGGTTTATGTCGGTTTCGGACAGGCAAAAGGCAATAAAAGTCGATATGTGTGTTATGTGATAAATAGATTCTAACATTCGTTCTCATTCATTATTGAATTTATTAAACTCGTTAGCAAAAATGATATTATGCTTGGCAAAAGCCTCGCATTATATCATTTTGCCAACTCGTTTAATAAATGCAATAATGAAAGTAAGTAAGTAAGATCCTCTATATGTAGAATTTAATTTAAGGTTATGAATTTTAGATTATAAAAAATACAACATTCGTGGTCACTGGCAATATTCGTGCATCTTTATATTACACGATTATTAAATATAAAATGTGAGTAGTAACTGCATCTTTAACACTGTGATTTCGCAAAGCGCATACATGCACGTGCACGCAGTAGTAGTAGTAGTAGTAGTAGAAGTTGTAGTTGTAGATATAGCAGAAGTAGTAGTAGTAGTAGTAGTAGTCTTTTACTCGTACTACTTGCTTACTACCTGCTTATAAATTCGGAATTCGGAATGCAGATTGTGGCATTCGGAAGTCAAGAGACAGAGGTGAAGTGAATGTGAGCCAAATGGGCCATCGTAAAAAACAGCTGTATTTTTCATCATTATTTGGACGTACAAAACAAGTTATAATGATACTCATGTAGTAAGAATTTTGTTTATTCCTATTAGGAATTGATGTACTTGATCAAGTTGTTCATTTCTCTAGTCATTTTATAACTTGTTTTGCGTTGTCGTCGACGTGGAAATACGTTTCCGATGGTTTCCATATGAATGTCAAAAATGTTTTGTTTTTTTTGGCTCAGACATTCAAAAACTTACCAGCCCAATGACTCTAAACATAGAAAAAGAATTTGGTTAGGCACTAACAATCTGTGACAGACTCTATTTATTTTTGTGTAGTATGGTGCTGTCCTTACTCTAACTCGGACGTTATAGTATGGTAAAGATCCGCCCCTTTGTCGTTATGGAATTAAAAGATTTAATGCTATGCATTCATCAAAGGCAATACCACCGACCACACTACTGTAAACGGACGAGGAAAAACTAGTACACTCAGCGGGGTTTGAACTCAGAACGATTGCATGTGAAGCGATACCTGCCGCTATCACTCTGCGGCGAGACAGTAGTAACGCGCGTACAAACATATCTATTTACATACACCCCATCTGAGTCCTACTACACTACAATGCTATGATATTGTGCACTGTCTTTGTTAGTTTGCGTACATGTGTCTGCCATGTACATACTTATGTCAATGTTTGTGTTTGTGTGTTCGCGCGCGCGCGCGCGCGTGTGTTTGTGTGTGTGTGCGTGTGTGATAGTCTGCGTGTGCCAGTCTGTGTGTGTGTGTGGCTAGAGGTTATAATACCAATAGGTTAGAACATGTCAGATATATTACATTGTGTTCCCATGCTTTCCTGATAGCCTTATATGGTAAAATTAGCATATTTCGCATTTTTTCATTCCAATTTTCGTCCAGGTTCATTCCATATTTTATCCTATACTCAGTACATGTGCCACAGACTAAAATATGGAATGGGAACTTTAGACTAGAATGGAATGGAATGCGATTGGAATCAAAGGCTCATTCCATTCCATCCCAGGTTTTAGACTATGCCGATTATAAATGGTGCATTTTGCCCATTTAAACCGTACGTTTTTTACCTTGACACCGGCAAAGCAATTTCTCAAATAATTCGCTGAAAACAGTTAATTGTTGTTGCAATTGTATATATATGTATCGAGTAACTGACTACATACAAATAACACATTTATAACTCAAGTCAAATGTCTATAAATGCCGAAGATACAACAAAGTTAGTATCAAATTTGTGAACGTTTATTTTTGTCCGCCATGTTTGAACCAGAGCAACCATCCCCTTGCCGTGGGTTGAACTATAGTAGACTGATGACGTCATTCTGGTTAAACCATTGCGTATTCGATCTGACCATAGTTAAACTACGGCTACTATGGTTCGTGATCGAAGTCACTCAGAGTAAAATACTATCGTAAAAGTATTCAAGGCTAAAAAAGAGCTCGTTTTTAATAATTTTTGAAAACTGTTAATATCGTTTAACAGATTTGTTTTTATCAACCTCATGGTAATGCTAATGTAAAATAGACGAACTCACGTAGAATACAAATCTGGGTATGCATTGCTTAACACAATAGTATTGTCTGCATAGTTAGTGTAATATACTTAAGAAATAGAACATCATTTACGGTGAATATCGTGTAATATATCACGGTTTGGAGTTCAATTTCGAATAATTGTTTACAATTGAACGTCAAACCGTGATATAGTACAAGATAATTCACCGAAAACGATGTTCTATTTCTATTCTAATGCCCCTACATGTAAAATGTGAAAATAACGCACACATCTGAAATCTTTCGCATTGCTTTGCTTACTCTCCTAACGTTGCAATCGTTACAGTGATATCTTTCGCATTGCCTAGCTTATTCTCCTAACGTTGCAAACTTTACAGTGATATATCGTTGAATATAACGAGATATTTTAAACTAGGCTATATAGTGCGGGTGTATTAGAATAGTCAGTAAGTAATTACAGTCTTTTTACTTACATTACGTGGACCAATCTTATTTCCATTAAGCGATTGGAAAGCTTAAATTAGCAGGATTTTTATAACGGATATTTCGACAATAAAACACGTTTAAAAATATATTTACTGAACAAATGCAAACTTTTTAAGCCGAAATTAAGGTTTTATTTCATACCCCAGCCAACCCCATTTGCGCTTCTTGGAGAATTGGTTGGATGGGGTATGAAAGTTAATACTCGGAACACATAATGCTTATTAATATATTACAGTCTTAACGCAATGTCCAAGATATTATTTGTTTTTGTTACCCAGCACAGTATCTGCGAGACATTATACACAACAAGTATAAGTAGATATAAAAAGTGTAGCAAATGTAATATTCAAGGACCAAAGTCGACCACAAACACTCAGAGAAACAAATACTTACAACATAAATAAAAGGCAAGATATGACAACATCTTCGTGGCAAAAAATGGCCGCTGCCGGTTTAAGACTCGTATTACCTTAGGCATATCCCTTATATATCTTTAGTTATAATTTAAAAATACAAGCAACGATACATGAAAAGCGATGAAAACATAATAATGTAGACTTACGAAATACAAAGTATCTATGACATGGGATTAAGTAAAGAAAATATACAACCATAATTGCGAGTGATACGTCTACATGAATATGCATGGATTTCTAAATAATGTTTATATATAACATTGTATTATTTTACTTCATTGTTTGTGTTCGTTGCTTCCTAAAGATTCCCTTGGCTGTTTGTATTGAAGCGTGCATTTAGAGAAGTGTTGCGGCCTTAAAACTTTTTCCCGAGCTACGAATCAGTAGTGTGTTTATGAACTGATATTTTCAGATTACCGAGAGCCCAGTCACTATGACCTTGAAAGTAGTTATGAGGCGTGAGAAGTGTTGCATCGTATATTAACTCTCATGTACAGACTTAATAAAGCCCAGTCTACTACTTTCTTCTCTTGTTTGTGTTCGTTGCTTTCGAGGTTCACCATTACTGTATTTATTAAAACTCATCAACTATATGATGTTTCTTTATGTCAGTTCGATACAATACCTGATTTATATTATTATTTATCACATACTTCCCTATAAATACGTTGTTTTTGAATATACGATACGACATAGACCTAGCTAGTCATATCAATCGTTATCAGGATTTAGTTGCCGGCCAATAAACTTTATCACACGCGTGAAATAAAGGGTAAAGAAATGTCATATCACGGAAATAACCGAATGTTCTTTATGACTCTTTCAGCGGAGTGATACGGAAATTACCTAGTTACGGCTGTATACGATTTGTCACGCGTATGGTTTGTCGTCTGCATTCCATCCTGTTTTCGCGCCAGATTACTGGTAATACATCTACATCTACATATGTACGTTGAACTTGGACCATAAATCAATGGAAATGGCTTCAATAGTAATAGAAGATGAAATAAAAGAGAGGATAGATAAATAGAAGTAAAAGAAAGAAATAAGGCATAATACACGGACCATGTTCAACAATTAAATAATGCATAACTCGTCACAAATCCAGTCATGTGAAGTTAAACTATTAAAACCATGACATCATTAATTTTATTTCAATGTGTTTTTGAATAAAACTGCCAAAAACAACGAAATGCATTATAAGTGGGTAAATATAACCACTATTAACATTCTGACTTTAGCAACAGCATATCTGTCATTTACCGAGTAACTGTTATTTACCGTCGCAAAATACAGTATTTCAATGCAGTAAACTCTATAACTGCCTCTGTATCAAACTTACTGTTTCCGGCTCTTGTATTGTTAGGATTTAACTGAGATTTCTATGTTAAAAAAATAACATTGAATGTTTGTTGTTTAAATAATCTTTAACACTTACTGTGGAATTGATATTTTTTTAAAGTTCCACACACAGATCCCACCAATGCTTAAAAATCTCAGCATTATTACTGATTAAATAAAATAAAAAACATTTCTTAAAACTTCATAGCTTATTCACAAAAGCTTTCCATTAACAGGGAACAAAAGATGCTTAATTTTGGTTAAAATATCCTAAATGATGATAATAAAGAGATAAATAACATTAGAACAAATAGCCAGTAAGTGCACATACAAATGTTTTGCACAAATTTTAAGTAAAACAAACAAAAATGATCTTCCATGGTTTTTGCGTTCAAGTTTTCAGTACAAAAATCTTGTGTGTTTTTTTACTTTCACTGTAACCTTTTTAATTAAAACACATTAGACATATAAACTGTTATATCTAAAGTATAACTGTATTTTTAGCTCAAGTATGAAAAATTAACGCTTAATAATACCAATCTAAAACTTTAACAGTTTTTTGTCTCTCCTGAAAAGTAGCAATAATGCATTTACATCGTTTTTCCGTTCAACAGACGATCTGTAAATAAATATCGGGCTCAGCGATCTCCAAAGATCTAAATCAGTAACAGTTCTGATTGCAAGCACGGGGGAGATGTTTTTTCCGCCGCCATTCTGCACAGGCAACGCTATCTCCACGGTCAGCGGCCTATAGTCCCAAAATGCTTTGCCCTAAACGAGAAAACAATGGGCGAAATAAACAAAATGGAATATAGTTGAGAGCAGGATTTATGAAGCCTGCGTATCACATGTGACATGTAACAGTCAAAAGACTAAATTAAAAATCAAACAGCATGTCGTAAGGGTGATTAAACAATACTCAGAGCCACTAAATGCTGGAGTAGTGGAACCACCTATTCGAATAAGAAACAAAAGTATTTGAGAGTGTAACACCGATATCTGTAAATAAATATCGGTCTCAACGATCTCCACAGATCTGAATGAATAACAGTTATGATAACAGGCACGGAGAGACGTTTTACTGCCGCCACACTGCACAAGCAACACTACTATGATATATTAAAAGAGTATGAAAGGAGAAATTTGGAAATCGCCGAACACGATAAATATAAAAAATACTGCATTTTGCTTGAGACGCCCTCAAGCACCGGGTTTAGCAGAACTCAATATTTAAAATGTCAATAGTACATAAATGTGAGCCATCCTGAAGATGGTATAAATATGACGGTAAACATTGAACCTTCATTGAGGTATTTTCACAGCATTCCATGGCCATCGACGTATGGTCCCAAATTTAAAAACAAAACGCTTTGCCCTAAACTAGAACAACATGGGCGAAAGAAACAAAGTGAAGCCTTTAATGACACATTTCGGTATCTGCATGACATCTTCCTGATACTGCCGCTTATTTTCTTGAGTTACATTTCTCTATTGAAAATGGAGAAATTATTAGTAATTTCTTTGAAAAGAGAGATGATTTTAATTTTGATATTGTTAGTTATTCCCACTTAGATTGGTAGGTTTGCCGAGCGACTTCTTATGGATATATGTGTTACAACTGATTTGTTTTTCTAGAGCTTGTAGTCGAGTTGAGGACTTTAATAATCGTAATATTTATACTAAGAAGCTAATACATCAGGGATATAGTTACCACAAACTTCAAAAAACGTTTACAAAGTTTTATTATCGCAACCCTGATCTGCTTTTAAATGAACGTAATTTAAAAACTTGTATGCTACAAGGACTATCACAACCTGACTTCTATGACTTCTATGGTGATGTGATATACAAACTTCGTAAGCTCCTTGGTCCATTATCACTTTCATAAGATCTTTATTAAACATGTTAAAACGTTTATCAAATGAGGTCTATCATTTCGCAACACACTGCATGTTTAGTTGTTGGCCCATTTACAGTTCACCTTTGTGTTTTCCTTTTTGATTGTACGATGACTGAACAGATTGCGGACCCTATGATGACGTCTACCTAAATCCTTGTAGGACGGTAGCGTTTGATGCTTGTCTTAAATCAAGTATTTTCGTACCCTTAATGGTATGTTCTCTTGTTGTTCTACATTCTATCAAGTCACTATGTATTTGTTTTGTGGCTTTCTATGTTTTTTCTTTATATTCATATATACATGATCAGCTATGTGTTATACTTATATTGCCTATTAATGCTGCCTAGTTTGTTAGAGTGCTAGAAATTATAATCAGGCTGGATAATTTATTTTTATTTACACCGTCCCTTTTTATTGGATTGAAAATTGGGTAAAGATTAAGATTGGGTGTGCACTAGATTCCAATTTAACACCCCGCTTTCTTTTGCGTCTGACCGTTCCAAGTTGGTAGCCCTATTTTCAACACTTATACGTCTGTGATATCATACCTTTGGTACACTTTTACACAAAGTTGTTTTGTTTTTAAATAAATTGGTCCATATTAATAGTCCATTATCCATCTAGAGCATAGATCCATACATCAAATATGGATGGATAAATGATCTATGATATGGACCAATTTATTTCACCTAAAAAAAATAGAAACATCTTTGTAAAATTGTACCAAACTTTTCGGATATAAAGGGCACACTTTCTCCAATATCAATATACATTCTGATATTATGTTCACATCAATAGTGTTGAATTACTGTCATGTAATGTACGGTTGACATTGCGCATGCGTAAAATATGTATTTGGTTAAACATTTTGCTTGACCATACTCAATGGTTTTTTGTAAGGATGGCAGATCAGTCCTTAATATGTTATTCTTTGTTATGTGTACTGGAAGGAGAAAACACCTCTGCAAGAGAAAATACTACATATCTGGCCTGTAACAATATTAAAGCGTTTTTACTAAAGGCAGTTTGGACAATTACACTATGTGGACTTGCCAAGAAATTTGTGAAGCACTTTGTTTCAATCAGATAATATTTTAGTCATGGAACTGCCGTTTAGAGACAATTTGTTGGTATCCCTATGGGTCCTTAACTGTGCTCCTCTTGTCGCAGATTTGTTTTGTATTGCTATGAAAGGGATTTCTTCTTTGAGTATTTCACCAAAAACTCAGACCTATGTAATTGAAGCTTTTAATGACACCTCTTGGTGTCTGGATGGCATGATGAACATTGACTACCATTTCTTTTGTACTATGGCAAACACTATCTATTCTTAGGCTAAAGAACTTCACATCAATAAAGCTAATATTTCTGATATTGTCGATTCTTTTGTAGATTTACATTTCTCTATTGAGAATGAAAGAATTAAATAGAACAATCTGTGACAAGAGCGATGATTTGAATTTTGATATTGTTAATTATCCCAACTTAGATGGGGATGTTCCCATGTTCTTATGAGGTCTATGTTTCTCAAAGGGAGGTGACTAACTTATAAAGCCAACTGTGTAACTACTAAAGGTGTGTGGGTATTAGATACCTGCACATTAGTTATTGAAGTAATTTCAAATGAGGGGGTCTACTTTGAAAAAAATGATGTTGTGGAGGCCACAGTTGTAATGTTAAACTTATGTTTTCATTAACAAAATGGGGGTATGGTGTGGTTGGATCCGCGGCTTTACACGATTAGACACTCGGTCCTAGATTAAGACTGTTCCATTGATCATGTTAGTTTTACATCAACAGTCACAAGATGGAGTCCTTTATACTTTATACTACGAAATCGACAACGGTTGGCATGGGGAGGGGCCCTCCTTATCCCAAGTTATACGGACACAATGCCATGACGTTGAGGAAACAATGGCCCCTACACCTAGGCCATCATGTTCACGGCCTAGGCCATTATGCCCAAAGCCACAACGGCCTCCTTCATGTATCCATGATTAATATATCTTATTAATACTGCTTAGTTTGTTTAAAATAAAGTCTGGATGGTACTTTATATTTGCGCTGTACCGTTTATTGGGAAAACCACAGGGTAACATATGTGTTTGTTAATGACACAAACGACCTGTTATACTAGTAACAATATACATGTAACACGGAGATAAAAATACGACGTCATCGTGCGACAGGGATATGTATATGCATCTATACCGAACCAAACAGCTAACGCACCAGTAGACAATGCCTTTAATTTCTCAATAATAACAATCAATAAATCGAAACTTTTATTCTGAACGAGACATATATCTTGTCAATAACGACTGTAAATTAAAAAAAAACACATTCAAATCACCTGTCTCCAACGGTACCAGTCGGCATATAATAAGTTCATACATTAAAGGTATTGTCTACTGGTGCGTTAGCTGTTTGGTTCAGTATATATTAATACATGCTAGTTGTTTGGCATTTTTGGAGAATTTCAAATTCATGCCAATTTAAAATTTAGTTACATTTAATAAACTCGCCGTATAAAACTGATATGATGCTTGGCACAGTCTGTCATCATACTATTGTATCCAACTCGTTAATTAATTCAATATTAAACAGACAAGCATCTAAGATCAGCTCTATATTTATACTCATTAAACGGTTGCATATTTCTTATCTTTTTAATGTATTGTATTGCTAGTTTAAACACTATTCATTTAAGAAATATGGGAAACAATGTATCAAATAAAACATATACATAATTCGAAAACAGGCTCCACATTTCCACGTTCATATTCTTTCGATGCAAACTTGAATAAATTTACCGCTTAGCAATTGAATATATGTTTTACAGAGTTTTTTAGTTTTAGCGATTTGTGACAACTGCTTTATTGTTATCAGTAACGGTATTGGGAGCTATATGAATGCCAATTTTTAGCACAGAATTCAATATTGACCAATAGTTTGCAGTGTTAAAATACGGACAAGGGTAAATACAAACGTTTTCCCAAAATGCGGCTCAGTAACGACACTTGGCAATACATGGTTATTTATGTTTTATTAATAAATCAACATGAACACCGGAAAACACCGCCAGATATGTGTATGGCACGGGTGCTTTTTAGAATTAGTTTCATAAATATATTCTGCCTAGTTTGACACGAAGTTTAATTGTTAGCAATAACATGTTTACAATCCAAATATGAAATGTATATCTCATAAGTTCAATTTTTTAGTTGTATTCAATATTTCGACCCTTTGGTATTTTTCAAGAGAAAAATGATTTCATGAAAAACTTTAATCACGTCCAATTTTTAAGCGACGGAAGTCCGTTTTTATTTTAAGTTTAATAAACATCGCTGCAAAAGCTTAGCGGGACTGCACGTGATCAGAAAAAGCTATTTGTTACTACATGTAATACAAGTACAAGCGAAAACCCTCATAATGTGCATCATATTAAATGTGCAAGTGAATTATTAAGTTTGGTTGAATTATTATTGATGAAAATGTTTGGACTGGAAAAGAAACCCAATCGCTGTATTTTTTTTGTTAAATCATCAAATATTAATTCCAATGGGGTTCATAGTGCCAGCAGTTGTACGTATAGGAGTATAGTTATAAGTCACACTTTGTATTATAAAAGCCTTGAATTATATAATGAATTAACAAACTATTTCATATTAACAATAAATGCAACTGAAACTCATTATGATGGGTTTACACGTATTTGAATTAACACCCATTTTTCTTGCAGATCTCCTCCGGTCCGTCCCGTCAAATGTCAATCCAATAAAAATTAATAATTGAGTACATACAACATATGCTTTTACACCATTAAAGTGATTCATTATCGAAAACAATGATCACATGATAACGTATTATCAGTCAGCAAACGCGTGTGTTCCAGTTTTTGACATATTACGATGAGGCAATCATGATTAATTATATCTATTACATGCTGCGACTAATAACAGTCATACGCTGTCATCTATGTCATTGTTTATAACGTACAAGAATCAATATACATTACGCATGAAAGAGATTAGAAACTACTAGCAAAACGCTAAACTTGTTTGATTAATTTAACGCACTATGGCCGGTTCAACGGAATGGAGACAGGATATGACACCGTTTAACTCTTAATTCAGAACAACATATACTAATTTACTTTTTTTGCTGAAAATGTGTACTAATTCCTCACCCAATGATGAAACATAATCTTATATGTAACATGGGAATCTAAATCACGACCGTCATAGAAACAAACCCAATCAAAAGTTAATTGGCGGAGCGCCTTGAGCGCGCAGCCTATATTTGTATTGGATTTTTGATGCTGCATATGGACGAGCACGTGACATATGGAGGAGCACGTGATTAAAAATGTTGAGGGTAGAAGACTGGCTATAAGATCGTTTTGTTGTATTGAAATTGCTGTATTGAAATTGGCGCTATGTCATAGGTCCATATATTAGGTAACTATTTAAGCTACAACTTTGAAAGTTCTAAATCATAACATAACCCAGCATATCAGGTTTCATAACTCTGTGCTGCTTTCTTCAAAGTTATGCCCCTTTTTGAACTTAGTATATTGGTTAAGTTTTCCGTTAAGGTCCATTTTTTAGCAAGTATGTTTTTGGAAAAATATACGACTTATTGTCATCCCTTGATCGGCGTCTGCGTATTTGGTTAAGTTTTATGTTAAGGTGCACTGTTTTCAGTAACTATTATAATAACAGATACAGCTTTGAAACTTTGCTTGAGCATGCTATTTCCTGACGCAGGCCATGCAATAATGGTTTCCACCAAGGAAAATCTCATGATCAGCCTTACGTGGCACACACCTATGACAAAAATCAGTGTCAAACATTCAAAAAACCAAACTGTATGATATTGTTACGAGCTGATACTTTAGGGTTAGTAGCGTACGTGCGTATCAGTTGCGTATTTATTTAGTCCAGACAGTCTTAGGTTACAGCACGCACAGAAAGAAAACAAACATTAAAAAAAACTGACTCCGCATGTAAAGTATGTTAAACTGGTCACTGCATAACTAAGGGGTATATATATCTGAACAAAGCCAACGTTCTGAATACTTTTATTAAGGTGAACCCCTAACAATAAGCTAGCTGTGATAATAATTAAACGACGATGTTTAATAATATTCATGAGCTATTACAAGTAAAGTTTCGGTCACGAAATAACGGAATACCGTGAATTAAACACGCAGATAAACTACAATATTGAAGAGGTTTGGATGTGTCGGTGGTGTACTATCAATAGTCGATCTCAAATTTAATAATAAAATACGTTTTATTAATAAATATTAAAGAGCGCTACAAAGACCTTTAAAGCTATACAAAATAGCCAGAAATCTATAATATACTTATTTAACTTGAGAATAGATCTAAAAACTTATATTTTACCCAGATTTATGAGGATGAAGTGCAATATGCCTTTTGGAATTTTAGTATTTTAGTTGCGGAGTCTCGAAACTGTAGGAGACTCCAGCTTTTATACCCCAGAATCCTACACCCTAAAACTGTTGGAGAGCGTCCGTCAGTTCGAACAAAGAGGTACACAAAAGGTATCAAACACGTCCGACACATCCGACAGTTACAAATATACAAGCTAAATCCAGTTTTATTACTTCAATAATATCATTTAAAACGTTATACTGGCAATAACAATATATATAGAATAACATAAGAGCAGTTATTACTAAAATAAACAATGTATTAAAGAGATTTAACAAGTTAATCTATTTGAATTTGGCGCCACTATACAATGTTTAAAAACCCCTAATGAACCTCTACAACGCCGTCACGTTCTAGTGACGTCACACTGCAGCTCCGCGTGCAACAAATATGGCCGACGTCGAATCACTTTCTGATTCCAATAAAAGCGGAAAATGACTGATCATATCCAATGCACATGCGACACAGAGGTATTTCCATAAGAATTAAATAGGTAATACAATAACAAATAATGTGCAATGAAACCTTCCTATAATGACATGACAATGGTTCGATAAAAATGCATGTTTATATGTATCGTAATGCAAAACGAGTGGGTGGGGTTTCAGGGCACTGCAATACCCCCTTCCCAGAGAGGCAAAGTTCCAACTGCCTTCTTAAGGAATAACACTATATGAATCCTTCCCTAATAAAAATATACAATACCTAAAAGTCATTTTTCATGCAATTTAAAATGTTTTTCAATCCGCCGTATTTATACACATACAAGTCCTCACTCCTACCAGTCTCTCCTCCTGTACAAATGCTGTTCCTGACTCACGTGCCTTCTTGGACTATAATACCTCTATCCATAACTGTTCCTTCTACACTCTCCCCAACCACGCCTTTCATCCATGTCTGCCTCCCTGTTCTCCTTCCCTAATCTCGCTCCTACACCGTATCCCGCACCAGCCTCCTGTGTCACTTAATCTCTGTCCTTGCCCGAACTCCTCCGTACCCGCTCCTTTGATGCTTCAACATCATGTACAATCTCCTTCTTTGCCCCTGTTTCTTTCCTGTCTGTCCTCGCTCTGTCGTTGTCCCCTCTATTCGTTGCTTGAGTTCTCCGCTCCTCCGACATTCTCTTATGTTCTTCCCTTAGCTCTTTCACCTCTTCCCGTAAAAGTTCCACTATCTGGTGCAGTGCCTGGATCATTTCCGAGTTTTTATCTATGTGCCTCCCAACTAATTCTCCCGTTTTCAGTATCATCTCTCCCACCAAATCGCAATACTTTTGTTCTGAGTTCCCCTTGACTCTAACGCTTGATGCAGCTGACGACGATGACGAAGATGATGATGATGACGAAGACGACGCCTCAGACTAACATGAAGTCGACTCACTCGCATCTCGCTTGTGTGAGTGTCTCACCCTTTTCTTGTCTCTACTAGCCCGTCCATTACCTTCCTCCTCCTCCTCCGCTGTGCGCTTGCCAACATCTTTTGCTTCAATGCCCTCCTCATTTGCCTTCTCCTCTTTTCTTACTGTCAACTCATATCCCTGTTCTACACACTCAGCTCCTCTTGCCTTCTCCTTATTGTCAACCGTCACAATCGCCTCTTTTCTTACTGTTAAAGGTGAAATATAGCGTGTCTTTTGAGCATATATTCAGAAATATATGTATATAATATACAATCTGTTCAAATATTACACTTATTGGTTGTCCCATTTTTTCACAGTAGCCAATTTTATCTCATAGCGCACACGCTTCGAGTTTCGCCCTTTTTGAAGACAGGTAAGTGTCACGTGATCCTGTGACGTCATTGGTACCAAACGATTAGCGGTGTCGCATTGAGTTGTATAGTATTGTCTATGTAGGATTACGTTTTTATGGTACGTGTTAAAATGCCGTGTGCAGTAGCTGGGTGTCAAAGTGTGCATAAAAAAGGACAATCTAATAACATCAGTTTCTTTCGTTTTCCTAATCATGTTAATGATAGATTAAGATTTGAAGTGTGGGTGGACCGCTGTCGACGAAAATCGCCCGTCCCTTCAAAAAAAATGGGAACCTTCGAATGACGCGCGAGTTTGTAGTAAACACTTTGAGTTGGATTCGAGGGAAGTCCATCCTTTGGTTTCATTTTCATTGAATTTGGAGGACAAACGGCCATGCAGATTAAAAACAACAGCGATACCAACAATATTTTCTTACAAAATTGAGAAGTGCCTAACCCCGCCGTCTCCGAGCAAGTTTTATTTGCGGATTCGACCGGCGTTGAGGAAGAAATTATTAAATGAGGTAGGATAGAAGTTTTTGTTCAGTTAACTTAGCAATTCCTCGGGTATGTGTATGATAAATTGTAGAAAGGTATATAGTCTTAGATCTGTACATCGTGATTGTTTAGCTGTTGAATTAGATGCATGCGTCTTACGTGAACGGCGCTAATATAATGTAGCCGTCTTTTTCAAAAGTTTGCTAAAAAGGTTTAGCATATAAATGTAAATGAATTCGGTGAAATAAACACTGTGTCGTTGTTTCAATATATATTTTGTAGTATTTTTTTTTTCCAATAGTGTTATAGATTTATATAGAGTTATATATCGGTCTCTGGATTTGAAAATAATGACAAAATGTTTCATGGATGTCTATTGAAAGGCAGAAAATCGATAATGTTACTAGCTATTATATTAGTTCAGTAATGTTGCATGGCAAAACAACAACAGTAACGGCTTTTACCTCATGCAGTAAGTAAACTAAGTGCTTTACAAGCATATATATATACTTTATATTCCAAATCAAAAATTTGATTTGTTAGGTCTTTTTTTTTTATCTCTACATGTACTTAATACATAATGTCGTGCTCATAATACATTTGACTTTATTATTTAGATCATAGTATTTTTCGCTCTTCGTGCGCGATGAACTAGTTTCTCACGCATCATATATCCGTCTTGTGCAATACGCGGCTCGCCGCGGCGGTATTGCACCGCTCACGGCATTGCAATATACAGGAAATGTAGGCATATCATAAAACTACGTTTCCCTAAATGGTGCGTGCTTTTGTCATATACCGACGTATTTACCCTGATTACGCTGTACTTCAATAGGGCACCGCAATAGTTGATTAGTCGGTGTGTGGTATATTGTTAGTTGGGGGCACGTGGAGAAAGCGTGTCATACTGCAAATCCGAATCTCATACACCACTATAGAGTGTTTGGAGGCGGCGGGGACTTATGGTATATAGAATACTATAGAAAGTAGATGCTGCTTCATTTATTTATTTATCATTTATACTTACTAGACTCTAAATATATTTTTTCAATGTATACTTTTCGGCAAAAATAAAGTCCTTAATCTGACGCTCGTATTAATGTACAACTATTAGACCATGTTCATTCATTTGGAATATACTGCATTTCGCGCTTAGTGTAAATGTACCGAGATATTGCAGCATTGCTGGTGACTTACAGTCGGAATTTCGATGAAAACAATGCCAACACGACCAAGATCTTCATTTGCACCTGCACCGCGTTCAACTTCCTCATCGGTTGATAAATCCGAGGTATTTTCATCCTCAGACACGAATTATGGCTCAAAATCGTAAGGTTGCACATTGTGCAACCGTCTTATCATGGGCATTTCATCTGACTCAGCATCATAGTCGCTTAATTCCGACATTTTCACACACACTATACTGTTTTTGCGTGCTTTCCCTATGTACAAATGGTTTCGTTTTGTTCCCAATGACGTCACTTCCTGTTTTACGAGGAAGAGTTTTCCCCTCTTTGATTTTTTTTCAATTTTTTAGCGAAGCCTGTTCGTCTTTTCGGTTTTTATCTTTAAAAACATATTTTCACTAAACATACATCAATAGCATAGTAAACATCGTATTTATAATGATATTTAATAATTAAAAACATATCAACAACGGATTTGTTGATTTAGGACAAATTTCATCTTTAAGTCCAAGCTTTGTTCCGCCCAATCATTCTCACTAGTCCTCTCCGTAACATCAATCGCAACCATCTCCTCCTTTCCTATCGTCAAATCCAATCCTTTATTTGCTTCTTCTCTGTGTATCACAACTCTCAAATCCACTGGTTCTGTAAGCTCCTTTACCTCTTCCCCGTCCTCTTCGTCTAAACCAACATGCTCCTCTCCCACCTTGTCCTCATCTCCACCCTCAGTTAACCATTCAATCCTTTCCTCATATATTCCTTCACTCTGTGACTCGTTCAAACCTCCAGGAAAAACTTCTTCCATAGCTAGCGCCAAATATCCTTAGGTGACCTCGGCAGCTCTTTGTGTAGCCAGTACCGCATGCTGGTGTCCTTTGTCAAAAGCTCCATATCCTCCCCGTTTAACTGATGACCATTTAAATTACATACCAAGAATGGTCTGGAATGGGTGACGCCCTTTTCTCGCATGACGCTTTGGTGTCTTGGAAAAGTCTCAACGTGATCATATAGGCCCGTCTTGATGCGACATCTGAACAAACATAACCGACACCAGTATGGCTGTTTATCATATGGAACGTGATACTTATACACGTGCTCTTCCAGCCTCTGTTTCGTGTTAATTTCAGTCTTTCCCTTCCGATGACAGTGTCTACACCTATAGGCTCGTCCTCGTTGATGCGTTGCACTAAAGCGATTCATGCTTCTTGAAATTAAATAGCAGTCATGAGTGACGTAAAATATACTATCTGCCACCGACACATCATCCCTTATGTATGTTTTACGCTTCGTATCGTCGTGTCCTCTTCATAAATTGCCGTTCTAAAAGTATACCGTTATAACATACCGGCGGTTATTAACGTGTTTTAAAAAAAAAACTAACTATGTGAAATCGTAAAACCGCTATCATCAGTTAGTTTATTTATAATGAGCAATACAATAAAAGCTCGCCCCCTTAAAATCAAAAACAACCCCCCAAAAACAACAAACTTTGTCAGTTTAAATCTGAGAATTATCATCACTGGTCAAAACAAAGAGCGGTTAACATGTTCCGCTTTGCACCAGAAACCGTTTTGCTGTCTTGATCCAGCGCGGCGTGTGGGGTCCCTCGTACGGCTTCAACTTATTATGGTGAACGACCTTCTCCTTGCCCCTGTTGTCTAACTGTAAAATGAAGTTGACCTCTGACATCTTCCTCTTCACTAAATAGGGCCCAGCATATGTACACTCTAGTTTGTGTGTCACTCCTACTTTCCTGTTTTCCGCAAGGCACCACAACGCATCGCCAACATTATAAATGTTAACCGTTAGTCGTGTGTCGTACAGTTCCTTAATTCGTCTCGCTGAATTATTCAAGTGTTTCCTGGCTACCTCATGGGCATGTTGCATCTTTTCTCTCAGAACGTCAACATACTCTCCATAGGAAGTTATTTCTTCTTTGTTGGCAGTCGAACTCCCATACACTAATTCAGCGGGCAGTCTAACTTCACGTCCTAATGTTAACATGTTAGGGCTGAGGTTTGTTTTTTCACTGGGAGTGGCCCTATATGCACCTGCTAAACAACCCAGATTTAAATCCCAGTTTTCCTGTTCCCCGCAGAGATACGCCTTAATCATTCTAACTAGGGTTCGGTTGAACCTTTCTGATTGGCCGTTACATCGGGGGTTCTTGGCACTGGTTCTCGTCTTTTTAACTTCTAGCATTCGGCACAGTTCTTTAAACACCCTGCTTTCATAATTCCTCCCTTGATCGCTGTGTATACTAAGAGGACAACCCAATCTTGCTACAAATTCGTTTAGAATCTTGAATTCGCATACTTCTGCAGTCTGGTCTGGGGTAGGAATAATTTCTACATACTTAGAGAAATGGTCCGTCAATACCAAAATGTATCTATTGCCTCTAGGTGTTAGTGGAAGAGGTCCAAGGTAGTCTGTATCTAAGATATCCCAGGGGGCTCCTGTACCTAATGTTCCCATTGGGGCTCTTGGAGTCTTTGTTGGCTTCTTATCTGCCGCGCAGATGTCACATTGTTTCACATAGAGGTTCACATCTTCCTTTAGGTTGTACCAGTAATACCTCTGCAATAACTTCTGTTTTGTTTTCTTTGAACCCATATGTCCAGAAAGCAATGTGTCGTGCATCTGATACAATACGTCTTTCCTTTTAATTCTCGGTATTATGCTCTGTCTGTATTCTCCAGTTCCATTTTTTTTTCTAAACGTTTTCCGAAGAACACCATCGTCAACTGTTAACACTTCCAACAGAACCTAGTAGTGCCTGCTCGCTGGACTTGAAGTTACCATATCTCGACTAGACGGTCTCTGTCCCGCTTCTTTCGCCCGCAAAATTGGCGCTATCTCGGGATCTTCTAACTGAACCGCTCTAAGTTTAATATCTGCATCATCGACTTGTTTTGCAGCCTCCATGAGTGGCATCACGCCACTACTCGTACAGGGTATTTCATCACTGACTTTGACACTTTTCACTTCTAACCGCACTCCCGGTTTTAAGTTTCCAATGCACTCACTGTTTATTTCAACTCCATCAACCGACCGAGTACTTTGTATTTCTGGACTCCTTTTACTAGTTATTTCACACCCTTCTGTTCTTGACCACATCCACATCATATCGTCTGCTCTCTTGTGGCACTTTTTGCAAGGACCACACTTCAGTGATTCACTCATATCTACGTCTGCACAATCACAATCCTTAGGGTTTTCACATCTAGATAAAGCATCACAGTGACCTTGCTTGACCCCTGGGTGGTATTCAATCAAAAAATCATATTGCGATAATACTTCAATCCACCGCGCTATTTTCCCTCTTGGTTCCTTGAGTTTAAACAGCCAGACCAGAGCTTGGTGGTCACTTCTGACCTTGAACCTTCTACCTAGGAGGTATTGCCTGTAGTATTCCACAGAATATCTCACTGCTAATAGTTCCTTCTCAGTAATACAGTAATTTGCTTTTACTCTTTCCCTATCTTCCTGTATCTGCATAAGTACCGCACCAATACCTAAATCGCAGGCGTCAACATCTAGTATAAATATTCCCCCATCATTCTTAGGGTAGCCCATAATCTCTGGACTCACCAACGCCTCTTTAATACTTGAAAACGCCATCTCACATGCATCTGACCAAATAAACGCTTTCCCTTTCTTGGTAAGCAGATAAATCCACCATTGCCCTTGCTTTTTGTGCATAATTCTTAATGAATCTTCTGTAGTAAGAGCCAAGAGCTACAAACTGTTTGACCTGTTTTGCCGTCTGTGGCCGTGGCCAAGAAAGTATCTTTGCCACATTTGTGAGATTGGGTTTCACCTCGTTCCCTGAAACTATGTGACCCAGAAACGCTACCTCTTCTTGTAACAGTTCACATTTTCCTGGATTAAGTTTTAAACCAGCGCTTTCTAATCTCTGCAATACCTGCTCTACCCTTGTTAGGTGTTCATCGAAATTGGAGCCGTACACTATTACATCGTCTATGTATATGAGGCATGTTTCCCATTGAAGGCCTTGTAACACAAGCTCCATTGTTCGCTGAAATGTGCTGGCTGCGTTGTTTAGACCAAATGGCAATCTCGTCATTTCATAGTGTCCGTACTTGCATAGAAAAGCACTTTTCGGTATATCTTCATGCTTAAGGGGAATTTGAAAATAGCCACTTGTTAGATCAAATTTTGAAAAGAGAGTAGCTCCCGAAACAGCGTCCAAACAATCTTGAATCCGCGGCATCGGGAATCCGTCCGGCTTTACCAACTAGAAATTGTTATTGTCCATGGGACAAAAACGTATGGCTCCCACACTAGCCCGAACAAGCATAATTGACGACTCTAGGTCCAGCCGTCCTCTATTGATCTGAGATCGTTTTGATATTCAATATCCCTGTGACTGTATCTACTATCTGTATCAGTAAGGCCACATAAAAATATGTGTGGTTCCTATTGTTTTAAGGGGCCGACCATAAAACATTTTATGCAAAAATAAAAAAAATAAAAAAAAAATAAAAAAAAAAAAATAAAAAAATCAATAAAAAACATATTTAAAAAAAAAATAAAAAAAAAATTAAAAACATATTTAAAAATTTTTTTTAAAAAAATTAAACAAAAAACAATCAATAGGGGTCATCTACTGGTCATGACCAACCATCCTTCCAAGTTTGAGGACCATAGGTCCAACCATTCTCTAGTTATTGATCGAACATCGTTTTGATAGTCAATGTCACCGCAACCTTGACCTTTGACCTAGTGACCCCAAAATAAATAGGGGTCATCTGCTTGTCATGACCAACCATCCTTCCAAGTTTGAGGACCTTAGGTTCAACCATTCTCTAGTTATTGATCGGACATCGTTTTCATAGTCAATGTCACCGCAACCTTGACCTTTGACCTAGTGACCCCAAAATCAAAAGGGGTCATCTACTTGTCATGACCAACCATTCTTCCAAGTTTGAGGACCCTAGGTCCAACCATTCTCTAGTTATGGATCGGACATCGTTTTCATAGTCAATGTCACCGCAACCTTGACCTTTGACCTAGTGATCCCAAAATCAATAGGGGTCATCTACTTGTCATGACTAACCATCCTTCTAAGTTTGAGGACCCTAGGTCCAACCATTCTCTAGTTATTGATCGGACATCGTTTTGATAGTCAATGTCACCGCAACCTTGACCTTTGACCTAGTGACCCCAAAATCAATAGGGGTCATCTACTTGTCATGACCAACCATTCTTCCAAGTTTGAGGACCCTAGGTCCAACCATTCTCTAGTTATTGATCGGACATCGTTTGTGACACAGACCTACAGACAGACAGAGAAACAGACAGACAGACAGACAGAAAGCACAAAATCAATATAGCTCCCCTACCACACTTTGTGTGGGGGAGCCATAATTAATTGACCGATCTATAATCAACGCATGGTCTTACTGCCCCAGACTTTATGCAGACCAGGACAATGGGCGACGCCCAAGGGGACGTACTTTTTCGAATTACCCCCTTTTCTAACAAATCTTCTATAGCCTTCTTCTCTTCTGAGGCGTATGCCATAGGGACCCTTCTTGGTGGCTGTTTAACTGGAAACGCGTCACCTATTTATTGAGTGTTCTGCAATGTCCGTTTGACCAATGTCCCAATCACCTTTTGAGAATGAGTTTTGAAACCTCTTTAGCAGGTTTGCTAAAGCTAACTGTTCGTCAAGGCTCCGTCCTTTGCTGGCTGTATAAAATAGGCTCTCTAAATGCTCAGGTACATCCATTTCCCCTGGTAAATGCTTAGACGTGTGAGCTTCTTCAGACACAGGTTCGACCTTCACCTGGGATAGTTGTACTCTTCTTATTGATCTATTATTATCCTCTCTTGACTACTTTCATTTGGTGTCAAAATCTGAGGTTCATCGAAGACTCTCACAGCATTGCCGACGACGACATCTTGCCTAATAGAAACCGGAGCACTATTAAAACTAGTCACAGTACTCTGTTGAGATGTGTGAACCTCTTTTATATATAACTTGCACCTTTGCAACTTCATCACTTGTAATGTAAATAATCACAGGACTCTATTGAGATGTGTGAAAGTTTTTTGTATATAAGTAACTTTTACTTTCACAACTCCATCGTTGAGAGGTGTGAATATTTTAACATAACTTTAACTTTTTTAGTAATACTTTATAATTCAACGTCTGTTGGTAACTCGCGACCTTACTCTAAACCCATACTATAGTGGGTATTGTAAATCTTCCTTATTACAATCTTCAGGCTAATGATTTATATGAAGTCTGGATTGTACCGCCACTGGTACACGGAGTGTACACTCTTGGTAAGAGTGAGCCATTGCTGACGGTGTCGGGGGACCAGCAGGCATTGGGGGCTTTGCCCTTTTTAAAAGTGACAGGAGTGTTGTATTTCTACCACTGGTGGATCGACACCTGCGATCCAGTCTAGTCCATTGCGCCTGCGCCGAAGCGGGTGACGTCACCATTCACCCGCTAGAAGCCAGTTCGAGCTCACACACCAACCTGTAAAGACGTCTGTAAATTCTACTTGCCAAAGTACTCCGTTCCGGAACCAATACTTGGTAAGTATGTACAGACACTTTACAACATTATCAATGCGATGCGTTTGTTCGTCAATATGAACCTCAAGATATGTATTGGCGAATGTTTGGCCGTCTTCAATATCAAAGAGAGTTATAATTTCGGAAGAATTCATTTTTAAATTACTTTTTTGTGAGTTGTAAACATTTCATTTGCCTCAACCGGAAGTCACACTTCTGAAAACAGCGCTAGACTCAACGCGATTGGCCAATACAAAATAAAGTAATCAAACGTGTGAGACGCTTGCAGAGTAAAGATAAACTACGGGTGTCTACGATTGTATACGCCTTTGTGATATTATTAGTGATTGATTTGATAAAAAAACCTGAAAATGAAAATGATTTTTCACGATTCTCTACGTACCAACGCCAAGAAAGCATATATTACGTCATGGTAAGTCATACCTGTATTTGTATCTTTTGTTTTAATTAGAATGCAAGTAGGATTTGAATATTTACCCCAGAACTCTCTCAGTACTTATACTTTCATGATATTCAAATCGTACTCAAGACAATTCGTACGAGTAGTGTTTTTTCATTTGTCGAAGTTACATGTATCTAAATCGAATATTTAAAGGGAAAATAATAAAAACATACACATTTCAAGTTAAAAATAACAGTTGATAGGGAAATACCATTTAACATTTAGACAATAGAGATTCAGTATTGATTTATTTTCAGTCTTGGTTGTAAAGTCAAGAAAAATCACAAAGAGATTAACAACAAGTTTCATCCCCTCCAGCAAGCAGCATTGGTGGCCTGGTTTATAGTCATCTGACTCATGAATCTCAGTGGTTGACTGGAAAGCACCACATCAAACTATTTTAAGGTGAGTTTCTTCAAACTTTAATACATGCCTATTCATAACTTTCACATCTGGTCAACTTCCGGTAGGTTGAGATATTCAGTAGGTAAAAATAAAGGGGTTTACTCGGACTTTATCCTCAAGATCTATATGAAAACTGAAAACATTAGACCACGATTTAAATTAAATGTATCCATATTGGTGTTTTAAAATCAGACAACACCAAAAGAAGATACATAGATGTACACAAAAAATGAAGCTTTTAATATAATTATCACTATAAACTAGTTTTATAAAGGGCTAAAGTCAGTTGAGCACCAACGATAAACACCGAGTTTACCCCCTACCAGAATGTGGAAGTGTTTTATTTTATTGATCACTGATTGGTCAATTTATTTTGATGATGTCATTCAAAAGTTATGAATATGTAGACGTGAGAATCATGGCTCTTATCATATGGTAGTATGTCTATCTATCTATCTATGTATTAATACTGCATCACCCCCTTTCGGGTATTATGTGCAGATTTACTGGGTAGAACAAGTACTAAGCAATGTGGGTAAAGTGTCTTTCTCTAGGACACAACGAACATGGTGCGGAGGAGAATCAAACCGCGGACCCCGATCTCACGTTCGTCATTCTACCACTGAACCACGAATGCCACACAATTGTGTACATACCATAGAGCTATGATTTCAATGCCTTGACAGATAGATAGAACCAGGCGTGTACCGACCCCATACACACTTTTCCGGCGAGATTTCTGTCGACATCACGCAATGCCTGAATAAAAACCGCTGTATGTCAATAGGCTAAACCTTAAATACCTCACGTGCAGGCATTTAAGAAAACGTGAAGAAAACTACACTTTTAATAGGCATATGTCATTATTATATGACCTGAACACATGGATAGAGTTTTGATAAACGGTTTTGTAGTGTAATTTCAGCATTATTTGGTTTGGTTTCTTTAATATTTTGTTTCTCGGCCAAATTATATATTATATTATATATATATATTAATAAACTTTATTGCAGACAGGAGCTGTTTGTTCCAGTACAGACCAGTGTTTAAAGAACCAGTTACTTCTATGACTGTGGAAACAATGACGTTGTGACTGTGGAAACAATGAAGATATGACTTTTGAAGGAATTCAGAAGATGTGGCTGTGGAAGGAAGGAATTGTGTTGTATGTTCGGATTCGGAATTGCACTGAGAAAGATTAATTAGCATGCTTATTATTTAGACAAATTATTTTTACCTTGTGATTCCAAGTGATTCGTGTAAATTTAACAAAAAGGGACAAAGGAATGCAAAATGTTCCAGTCTAACTTGATTCATAATCTTTCTGTGTCCTGGATTGCAACATTCATAAAGATAAACCAAGTATGTTATCATAGAAGAGTGAAGATAGATTTTAATGTACATGGAATGAAAAAACAGTGCTTAGCAAAACCATTTTAAGTAAGACTTATTTGAGATCAACTGGAAAAAGGGACAAAGGAATGCAAAATGTTCAGGTCTTACTTGATTCATAATCTTTCTGTGTCATGGATTGCACCATTCATAAAGATAAACCAAGTATGTTTTCATAGAAGAGTGAAGATAGATTTTAATGTAAATGGAATGAAAAAACAGTGCTTAGCAAAACCATTTTAAGTAAGACTTATTTGAGATCACCTGGTCTCAACCTTCAATGACTCTTAATAATTAGTTTGGTACATTTTGATCAAACTCAAACTGGGCTTCTGCAACTCCAATAACACAACACAATGTTGTCTAATGCAATGTTAAAGAAACTAACCCACCAAATAACGGCAAAATTACACTACGATAATGTGCCGATTAAAAGTAGAGATTTTTCACGGGTTCTTAAAATTATGAGTTGGTAACTCTCAATTTGACGCTCCAATTTTGGTAGTTTGCGTGACTGGTTAAAGCTATTGTGTCTATAGAGTTCAGTGGATTCTCAAAATATGTAAATTATAATGTAATATTATACCTTGAGGTAAGTAAGTTTAAAAACGGTACACAAATGTTGTAAAAAAATGCTGTTGTTGGCGGGATAGCTACTTTAAAAACCTTTTCATGTGTTGATGCGCCTTAAAACCCCAATTCAATACTTTAAAAAATATCAAATTATAGATAAAGAATTAAACAATCCAATCTACTACCAGCTTGTTAAACTTTTTTAAAATGTTAGCACAACATATGGAGAAAAAAAGCATGCCCTGACCGGGAATCAAACTCATGAGTATCTTGTGCTAGTGTCTTTAATACCAGCAAAGTTACCATTGAGCAATTAAGACACATGGTTATATTGGCAACCGATTACTCATCACGGACCTGATGTCATTGGGTTTCTTTTGGCAAGTAAGAATATAGACTTGGTCTAATCAATGTTTTGCCTAGACCGTCTTAGCATGGCGCTGCGCCTTGCTGCCTTGACATTCCATGTTACCCTTTCAAGTCCCAAGTAATGTGATGCTCCATTATTAATCAATTTGTTCAGCAACATTTTATTCAGATCTCGTGTTCTTCCATATAAAACGCTTCATTGACCAGGATGGTAAAGACCCTGCGTTTAAAACCTCTCCTCTCACCACTTCAAGTCTTGCGGGTTCAAATCCCATTGGGACTTCTAAGTGAGAAAATGTTGATTGTTACGGAGTGCAGGTGGTATACAGTACTGGTTCTACCCAGGAAATATTGGGTGGTCTGTCTTCACCACCAAAAAATACATCTACCATCATATATAGCCTAAAATGTGATGAAAATTACTAAAACACCATTCGATCAACCAACCATCTTCCAAACACGAAGTTCCCTTACAAACCAGAAAAATTGGGTGGTAATTTCGGTTAAAGGGCTTTATTATAATGAACATTAATTTTGTTAATATGAATTATATTTTCTTCTGAATCATGCCAAATAATGGCAAACTTTTAATAAATCGCTAACAAACCGGTTTGTAAATGTTCAGTTTTAATGGATCGCTTTTGGATCATGCTCAATAATGGCAAAGTTTTAATGGATCGCTAACAAACCATTTTGTAAATGTTCAATTTTAATGGATCGCTTTTGAATCGTTATTAAAAGTAGTTATGTTTGAATGGACCGCTAGCAAACCGCTTTGTAAATGACAATGTTTTAAAGGATCGCTTCAGGATCGCATGGTTATAAACCAGTTTCTTTTGGATCGCTCACAAATCGTTAATGAAACGCTTTAGGATCACGATCCTTAACTCGGACCATGTTTGCGATCATGCAAAATGCGATCCAAATGCGATCCGCTTAATGGATCCCATTTGGATCGCTTTAACAAACCGCAGATTCACGGTTTTGAAGCGATCCGGAAGCGATTTTGAAGCGATTCATCATAAAATAATTTTGTGTGGGTAGTGCCTTCTACACTTCAAGATGTAGCTGGTATTAAATCATTCTTCTTCTTCTTCTTCTTCGTCGTCGTCTTCGTCTTCGTCGTAAATTGATGGACTCAAAACATGCACATGAACAGCTATTGAAATTGCATATTAAAATAGACCTAGTATAGATTTCCAGTATTCTTGATTATGTTTACAAAAAAAACTTTTAAATATAATATTATTTATGTTTAACACCTGTATCTAGTCACCGCGGCCATTGAATAACAAATACAAACTTTATTTAAACATATTTTATTGCCATATAAAAAAGCAAATGGGTCGGGCCACAAGTTCTATCAACATTAGTTACGGCCCTTCCCAATACAATGTGTTACAGAAATGTACATGGCTAAATAGTTACATATTAGCTTTTACAAAGAATTATAAACAAACTAGTAATAAATATATATTTGCTGATATAGGTTTTGTTCGTTGTTGTGAAATATAATTAGGTTGGAGAGAAATGGAGTAAGAAGAGGAAAGGAGTAAGCTGTATGAAAGTTATGAAGGAAGAAGATGAGGTAGTGCACAAGTTGCCAATACAGTGAGTCAGGACAGTATTTACATTTGAAAATGATTTGTTAGAGTGTTTAGTTTTTGAAACGTTTGGTCTCACTAATGTAGATCTGAACGGCATTAAAAATCAATTCGTTTTCCGCGTCGGATATGTGTCCCCCACCAAAAAGCAAAGTGTTCAAGTTTAACGGATGAAAGCGACGAGTAGATTGAAACAGGACATGTCGTTGGTTTTGAAATCTATTACACTTAAAAATGAAATGCTCGGCATCTTCTGTTTCATACCCACAATCGCAACTTGGTGATAGTCTTAGGTGATTTATATAAAGGTCGTTGTTAAGATTGCTGCATGAATTGCGAATTCGTGCATGTAGAACAGCAAGCCATAAAGCAGGTAAATAGGAACTTTAGGACTAACGAATACAGATCTTAGAAGTTTTCTTTTAAAAATAGAAAGCGATTCGGAGTTTCTGATTTCGGGTGTTAGATCGTTCCACATAGTAATAGCGGATGGAATAAATCATTTAGAAAATATTTCCGTTTGTCTTGCTATAGTCTCGTAGTTATTACCATTTCTAAGGTTATATGGGTTGTTTTCTTGAACAAATGGAGGAAATAGATTGGTAACATGCGATGGCATTATCCCACTATTTACTTTATAAACCATAGTAAGTTTTTGCATTTTTCGTCTATCTGATAATGATAACCATCCAATTTCAGTGAGTAAGTTATTGATGGATACTGATCGCGTTAGTCCCAGTCACGATGCGAGCAGCCTCATATTGAACTTTTTCGAGTCTTTCTCTATCGTAAACAGAACAACCATCCCATACAATAGATGCATATTCTAGGATAGGGCGCATGTATGATAAGTAAATTTGATTTAGTGTTTTGCATTTCAGTTTGAATTTTAGAGGACGCATTAGGCCAATATTTTTTGTGGCAGATGTTACAATACTGTTAATGTGTTCGTGCCATTTACCATCTGAACTAAGAATTAAACCCAAATGCTTGTGCGTATCAACCAATGGGAATTGAACGTCATTTAAAAATAGTTGTGGACGGCGATCAGTGTGATTAAGGGAGAAAAATAATACTTCAGTTTTATTAGGATTAAATTGAACAAGCCACTGTTTCGACCACTGAGCTATAATATGTAGATCATGATTTAAAATACCCTCCATATCATCAATACTGGATGTGGATATTGAGAGAGAGCTATCGTCTGCAAAGAGGCGAGTAATGCTTAGCATATTTTCAGCAATATAATTTATATAGATTTAGAAAAGAAGAGGACCCAAAACCGATCCTTGAGGTACCACAGCCTTCAAATATTTAGTTTCAGATGATGTTGTACCGACCCTTACTCGCTGAGTACGACTTAAAATATAATTTGATAGCCAAGCCAACAGCAAACTTGATACATATGTGAATTTATAAAGCATAATCAAGGAAATATGTGCTTTGATCAGTTCACATCTTTATATTGAAGTTTGTCTTTATTATTCAACACCAACACTGACTTGTTAAAAGTGTAAACATACTAAACTGGAAGTTCTATTCTAATTGCACTTTCATCTCGTGCCTGTAATATACAATTATGTTCGTGTTTGTTTTTAGTTTGTTTAATATACAATTACGTTTGTTTGTCTTTTGTCTGTCTGTTGTTGTTGTTTTTGTTGTTGTTGTTGTTGTTGTTGTTGTTGTTGAAGGGAAGTGTACACACGTATACAGCATTTTGCTTGTTACTGGTATTTTAATGAAGAGAAAGCAACAGAAAGTAAGTTTGAATTTTATTTAATTTATTTTCTTTCCTCTGACATTTAGTTTAATATGTACAACATCAGAAGCACTGTTCAAATTCAGTGTAAATGCCTCATGAAGGAATTTGGTATGTATGATCATTTATTGTTTTTACATAGTCAGACTTTCGATTATTCTTCTGTTGTCGATACCACCTATGGCGAGATTCCATGTCTCCACGTCGGGTGTTGTCACCATCTTGTCATTCTTCCTGGAGTAATTCAGAAATCAATTTTGACCACAAATCATTGTTGTAACACACGACTGGTATTCATCAATATGTTCAAGTCTAAGAATCTAACATTTACTATGTTCTTGTAAGCAATGAACAGTAACTTTAAGATGTTTTAATAACAGATACTTATCTATAAACAAGCAAGGATTTACGCAAAGCGTAAAATAGCTGCCGAGAGAAAACAACATTATATCTGCATTATCTGGGTAGGAACTGGGAACAAAGTTTAACATAATATCAGATCAAGTCACGTGTGTTAAAACAATATTAAAAAAAAATTGTTGTCACGAAGACGTAAACATGCCGCGACCGTTTTTTCTTACCAGACACATTCTTCCGATTTTTTGCCATCAGTTCTTCCTACCAAACTTTTTGAATCAAGGCGGTACGACCTCTCTTCGTTCTGGTAAAATTCTTGACATGCATTACATAATAATTACATATTCACCTTTGTAGCACGACATACTAGAAATACAAATCAGAAAAGAGATACAATATTGTTCACATGTAAGGGATGCGTGTGCATTAGCGTGTGCATCACAACACAAATAAACTGTTCACTGCTACCATGTGTAATTATAAGATTGCGTTATCAAAGCGAAAAACTCAAAGAGACTGTTCATTGATACTTACCATGTGCAATTTTGAAAACCATATAAGAGTAGCGAACAAGCAAGGTTTTACGCAAGCGTAAAATAGCTGCCGAGAGAAAATAGCATTATATCTGGGTAGGAACTGGGAACGAAGATTAACATAATCAAGCCACATGTGTTAAAACAATATTGATTTTTTTTTTAAAAATGTCACGAAGACGAAATCATGCCACGACCATTTTCTTACCGGACTCTTTCTTTCCAATCAATCTTCCTACCAAACATTTTGAATCAAGGTGGACGACCTCGCTTCGAACTGGTAAAATTCTTGACAAGCGTTACATAATGATTACTTATTCACCTTTGTAGCACGACTTGCTAGAATTACACATCAGCACAGAGATACAATATTGTTCACATGTATGGGATGTGTGTGCATTATCGTGTGCATCACAATACAAATAAACTGTTCACTGCTACCATGTGTAATTATAAAATTGAGTTATCAAAGCGAAAAACTCAAAGAAACTGTTCATTGCTACCTTACCATGTGCAGTTACGAAAACCATCCTAAAATGAATACAAGCAATGTTTTACGCAAGCGTAATATAGCTGCCGGGAGAAATAGCATTATTTCTGGGTAGGAACTGGGAACAAAGTTTAACATAATAACAGACCAAGTCACGGGTGATAAAACAAGATTCAAAAAAAGAGTTGTCACGGAGACGTAAACACGACATGACCGTTTTTTTACCAGAAATATTCTTCCCAATTTGTGCTACCAAACATTTTGAATCAAGGTGAGCGAATCCTTGACATGCCTTACAAATTGATTACATATTCATCTTTGTAGCACGACGTGCTAAAGTACACATCAGCACAGAAATACAAGTACTCACATGTATGGGATGCTTTTGCGTTAGCGTGCATTACAACACAGATAAACTGTTCATTGCTACCATATGTAATTATAAGACTGCGTTTTCAAAGTGAAAAAAACTCAAAGAAACTATTCATTACTACCTTACCATGTGCAATTACTAAAACAATATAAGAGTCGCTGCCGTTCCGGCAGCGAATGAGATTCTGAAAGAAAAGGAAAAGGGAGACACCTACAATAAATAAGGACAAACTACAAACCATAGTTACTTCGCTTAAGTAATGTCATGTATTTTAGGTCATACTACACCAATTCATTTTCCATAGGCCTATCTTATAACACTAAGCTCTGTACCGAGTTCCCTAATATAGGAAGCTATATTTTTTATTACTTGTTTTGAAAGACCTATCTTAGTTTTATCAAAAAAAACCATACAGAAGCGTAATACGTCGAGTATGTTTTGAAAAAACTGTTTGGGTCGGATGGTTTTGACCCACCTACTTGCATGTAGAAACTTGAACATTTAAAATATACTTCCTTTTTTTAACTATGCCACACTTTATGAACACATTGCACAAATGTTTGATTTAACCTTTGTAAGTACTCTTCAAAAGTTGAATTTTAATTTTTTAGCAAGATTTTTTTTGGTTTGTTTACCTTTTAATCAAAATTAAGAGATTCTGTGTAATAGCTCAGAATTTATCCTGGACCTTTTTCCCTGCCCGCTGATTGGTTGGTAATTGGTGTAGTCTGATCAATATTATGGTGAAGTGGTGTATTTGTTTATGCATATAGTGATGGGGATGCATTTTTTTGTGCACGTAAGGAAGGACTTATATCTAAGCTTTCTGACTACCGGTACTTCTGAGAAGGTGGAAGTAATATCCATGCATTCTACGTTCATGATTTAGTGATGGGGAAACCTTTTTAGATGCATATAGTGAAGAGGTGCGTTTTTTATGTGCACATAATTAAGGGCAGAGACTCTCCGATTAGTTCTCTGAGAGGGGAAAGCATATATTGATATTAATGCATTTTTTTGTGTGATGAATAGTGATGAGGGTAAACATTTTTCCTGCATATGTATTGGGAAGCAATGTAAACAAGGGGTGTAGTGGTGTAGTAAGCACTATGTTTTCGTCTAGGGCACAACATGCCTGTATTCAATGTCCACTTATCATTAAATGCTATATAATAGTATATAACTGATAGATACTGCACTATCCTTAATACTAACTATAATATATAAAACGAGAGTATATAGTATTTATCACCATTTAGTTTCTATCAGCCAAAGTGGACAAAAAAGAGAGATTCTGACATGGTCATATACATTTACTACATGAACATTTTAATATAAAATCTCAAGACACCTTGAAATGTAAATGGGACTAAATGTAACAGTGGAACAGTATTATGCCCGATTCAGGGCTCGACACTTCTTGGAATGCCCACTGTCGGGTTTGTGGTTACACATAGTTCTCATCCTGCTGAACAAGCTCCGACCTCTTGGAATAGAAGTCAAACACAGCCAAGAAGGACATTTTGTGATTTGCTTTCCTTTTTTTTTATACATACACATGAACATTTGATCACTATGAGGTTATTTTACAGTGTTGAGTACAATACTGAATTCTTTTGGACGAGTACCCAGCAGACATAACCCAATTTGGTTGAGGCGAAGCCGAATCCAAATATGGGTTATGTCTGCTGGGTATACATATATTTTATTCATAGGTATGTTGGGTTCATATTGTACTCAACACTGTAAAATGACCTCTTTATTTCACATCTCTATAATTCCAACCAAGCGTTGTATTTGTAGATTCCAGCTATATTAATTTGTAATTCCAACTTGATTTTCTTTTTTTTAGTGTTAATACATGTGTATTTTTGGTAATACATTTTTCAATTATCTTCTTCCGTCATGCCAACGAACAGCGGTAAGGGAGATAAAATCGTGATGAATCATTGAGTTTAACTGTTAGAGTTATCTTTTCATAGTACAAAATACGGAGTACAATGTCTGTGGCATTTTAACCTACTTCGTCCAGCTAGGTTCTGGTTGTGTATTTTTTATCAAAATTATGGCAACTTTAACCCTTGTATTTGGTCAATACAATACTTTCTTCCACCTATAAATTTGTAATTTATTTTTAGTACATACTACAGTAAAGTTTATTCCCAATGTGCGGGACAGACATAGGGAAGTTGAATCAACGGGTCTCTTGTTAAGTTATTTGTCCCTGCAGCAGAAGGCGTTTTCTAGGTTACGCGACTGAACTTGGACAAGTTCAAAATCAGTTGCATCAGACTAGACACATCAGAGTTATCTGGCCTTTGGTTTTTTAAAAAATGTTTTCCAGTAGGCCTTAGACTATTCAAGCCAGTAGAGTGATACAGGCAGGCCCTCTTGTGCATCTTGTTCACGGAAGACTACTTAATACACGCCACTCTGTAAATGACATACTTTAGACATGGAGTTCATCTTGAGTGACAGCTTGGCCATACAACACAAATCTGTCTATCCATCAGCAATTTCATAAAATAATATTCTAGTCCAGATTTGAAACAGTTTAATGACAACTGATCACAATATTATGTTTTGGAATGGATCGACCCTCTAATATTTTTGTAGGTCTCCCAAGATCGCCAATTTGGCTAAAACTATGTCAAATCTATGGACATTTTAAATGTCCAGCAATCGTGTACATATTCATACAGTCTTTAAGTTTCCTATCAAACCTTGCATTCTCAGTACTTTTAGTACTTTGATTAGCTGTACTGGCCATCGGCCAACATAGCTAAATAGGATGACGTGTTGTTCGTCGGCCATTGGGAACTTTAAACATATTTTATTTCATTTCTTCTATATACAAGCAAAAGGGTTGGGTCACAAGTTCTTCCAACATTAATAAAGGCCCGTCCCAACAATATTGTAATTAACAGCTAACAAGATGGCAATACAATTAACATAAAATATTCAAATACATTTTTCGATGAACGAAAGAAAAAGAAAAAAGGAGAGGAGTAAGTAGAATAAAGTTCTAGGAAAAACTAAACAAGAAGGAATGAGTGATGATGCTGTGGTTGTAGGATCCTGCCCCGAGCGGTTGTCACATAACAGTGTATATCATGTCTAGTCGTTATCAAATCGTTTAGTATCTTTAATGTATTTGGGAACACGTACTATAGGACCTTCATAAAATATTTCAACTAGGATAGGTCTCGGGGTCCGTCTACACTACTGGGGAAATAGCCCTGGGTCATACCTTGGAAATCATTGAGATCCCCACCCTATAACCATATATACACTTAATAGGCATGAACCGTCAGATACAGCCATCAACTAACCCCGGTCCAGGAGACAAAACCCCGAGGTTTTATCTTATTTTTCATATTTCAAACTCTTGCAATTCACACTAGAACCATATATACTCGTACCAATCACATTACGGATGCCCACACCTGTGGAACTAACATTTTGTATTGGACGCATTGGGGTATTTTCCCACTGAGCGGATTATTTTAGACAAAAAATACATTTTTAAGAAAATGAGGGATAATCTCCATGTTTACTCAACGCTTAAACTATTTCCTTTTCGTTTGGACTATTGTGGTCTATTTGGTTATAATACCTTTAATGATGTCCTAAAATAAGGCAAAGAAAAGCTGGTACTTTATTTGATAAAACAAAAAGAAACACGAATGAAACGGAATTATATCAAAAACAAAATCTGTTTACGTATTTGTATATATTTTTATTTTTATTTATTCTTGTAAACATAAGTATACAGGACCATTTAGGTTTAATAAATACATATTGCATTTATAATAAGCCTGGTCGTATAGGGTAACAGTCCATAATAATGAGTACGCCCTGGCCTTGTTTTTTTTACAACGCGCGAAAACAAAATCTGTTTGTCTAATGGTTTATTATCGGAATACCAGTGTACAGATCTTTTAGAGTTCGGCTTAATTTTCATAGCCAAATTCAATAAGGGTGTCATGATTTATTATTGGATATGCCATGTCCATTTAAAGATATTAGTTTAGTGCCATAATGACAGAATGTTGTATAACAGATCATCATTTTATATGTTTTTACAGTCGCCGCACGAAACACGTTTATAATCATAATGTATGAGTATGCTTATGCTCATTGGGAACACTGGGTCAAGGTCATGTCTCTGCTACTAAAAATAGAAAAGCAAGGCAGGCAATAACCTCATTTAGAAGTGGAATATTGAAGTGAAACTTGGTGTGTAAGAAGGTTATAATATTAAAATACATATTGGAACGAAACAGTGTAGAAAGCTTATGGAAAATCTGGTTTTCGTGGAATTTCCACGTTTCTTGTTTTCTCTAGATTTGTTGTCATTTCATTAAATGACTTTCTTGTAAATGTCTTTGTAGTCATCAAGAAGGCGTAAATCCGAAAGCGCTCTAGTATCCGTTTTAGCCAGTGTAAATGCTAGCTAAGAGTGCTTTTTAAATTATTTTTATAGTTCTGTAAAATGATAATTTTCCACATTGTATTTTAATCATTTAGTATCTTTTCTAGATCCAGTGTTTGTGAAACGTGTTCTATTCAATAATATCACAGATACTGATGCACAATGTTACCAGGTGTGCCGTTAAGTTTTATTCCTACCTGGGTTGAAGCCACCTGAACAATTGTATCAGTATCAATATAATCAATATATGAGAATCGTATTCGTTCAAAATATCAAACACAGTATAATCAGTCAATCGTATTAGAGTAATCAGTTAAACGATATACGACGATCGATTCATGATGATATCGATTGTCGTCAAAGATTACAACGATTCTGAAGATCATCGAAACGTGTTATAATAACGTTAGTACGCGTGTTATAGTCCGTATCATTATATGTAACGACTCGACGTATATGTGGAGAACGTCCAGCCACCAATGTAATACAATAGAAGCCCAGCTTGGATATCTTATGACATGAACGTTTTTACAGTCCCTTTCACAAGAATCCTGCATATCGGGCATTTTCTCATGGCAGGGGCACACTCTGCACACGTGACTAAGTGTCCACATGGGAGGAAGACGATGCATACCGCCTTGTCCATGCACACTTTACACATTGTCTGTTCCAACATGCGATCATTCTCTGCCTTTATTGACTTTGCGTCTTTTTGTAGTGTACTTGAGTGCTTTTTATCTGAAATAGGGAAAAACAATTTGTTCACATACTCATTAAAGCATCTGCGAACTACTAGGGAGAACTAAGGTGAGTGTGTGGGTCTGTGTTTAAACTCCCACAGGCCCCTGGAATAATTACAACAAAATGGAAAGATGTTACAAATAGCACTTTCTATCCTTTACGTTGTATGTTTTAGTCCCCAAATGCGATTTGGTTTTGGTCGGGTTGAGACTCCATCATATTGTATGCGATATAAATCAGGATTTTGTGTGTGTGATATTTGCCTGTCAACACTTTTCAAACAATTGCCCCCTCCACCTTCCGCACCCCTCCCCAAATATTTGAAACGTTCCTATGCCATTATTGAAATTACAAAATAAAGTACGCTCTCTGCTCTCTTAATGTGGCATTCACAAATACAATCAATGAAATATAATTTAAAAACTAAAACATACATTTTAGACAATTCAATGCAACAATTCAAACGTGACCAAAACAAATGTCTAACAGTTTAAAATTGACGGCAATGTTGAGAGGCCTGACATGATAGATGCCCTGTATGTATGGGGTTCTTCCATTGTGTTGAAAAATATATTACATTTGTTTACATGCCAAAACTGCGAAACTATTTGCCTTACACACATATACGGATTTCATAATTATTATAATTATACCATGGTATAAACAAATATAGCTACCTTTATTAGATAGTGGGTCTCTTTCTATATTAGATACTGGATTACGTGTAACTTGTGCAGCTGGGTTGTTTGTAGACTTTTTAATTTGTCCTTGGTTAGCTAGCGAGGTTGTACCCTTGCTTTGTTGGTTAGTCCGTGGACTCTCTACTGTTGGCCTTGCTTCACACTGTGAACGCAGTGTTGTTGAGGTTGACTGTCCTGCTTCATTTTGTGTTGTTGACGTTGTTTGTCTTGCTACATGTTGTGAGTTGGTGGCAGTAATTCCTTGAGTATTAATAGCTAACTGACCAAGTTCATTTGCAAGAGCTAAGGCAGTTGCTTTATCTTCGAGTTCGAGTACCTTTGCCATAATGTTGGTAGATGAGATTCCAGACCGTCCTGTAAGTATGTAACAGTGCTCAAATGGAATAATAATGTCTACTAACGTTTATAAAGGCTACGAATAGTATCATTAGTATCACTAATAATAATAGTTGGCTTTAAGTAACTGAAAAATCATTGTTAGACATACAATAAAAACAAATGTATGAGAAATGGTGGTATTCAGTTCTGCCTCAGTTGATGAGGCTCTACCAGTACAGCCAATACAACCGAGACTGCTATATTTCGTATGTGTCGTGCTCGGCCGTTTCCAAAGGTCCATTATCATACTATATTTTATGAAACCAACACACAATTGTTTTGCTGTGTTTTGCTTCTAACAACATTGAAATATCAACAAACAGTGTTGTATTTACTGCAGCTTACTTGTTAACTTGCATTTTTTAATTCTTCATAAAAGTAAAGATTGAAGTATGATAAACTGATCTAAATTAAATACGGTTCAATGTAATACTAATGCGTTTTAAAGAGAAAACGTTACTCGGGCCTCACATTGTATACCTTAGTTATCGGTCATATATCATTTTAGCATTTAATAATCAAGCTTTCAGTGCCTTTTCAATGATCATTTAGTGTTGGGAAATAGGTCCTTAATAATCGATGCAAACATATGAAAGAGTAGCCTTAGTTTGTTTAATGTATAACTTTACCAGTTTCTCTAAGTATTATTTCGATTGCTTGTTTGATGATTGTCGGTGTATATCCCATCTCTAATACACTCTGTGCAGCAGACGTCAGCAGTATGTTATTTATTTCTTCAATGGGAATATGACTGGCTGCTGGAAAATGGAAATTGTTTCGGTCAGCAGAATATTGTTAATTTCTTCTATGGGAATATGGTTGGCTGCGATAGAAAGTAATATGATTCATAAAAGTATTGAAGCCACATTTATACATGTTTCATTAATGTTTCAAGTACTTTGTCAGCAGTACGTAGTCTTTCTTAAAACAAATGTATGCGTTTTCGGAAATGTTGAGGGTCCAACTTAGACGCGATTAGAAAACTGTTCTACAAGGGTTGATTTAGGCGAGTTTTCTGAATTGGTAACACATTTCAATGATATGCCATGCATTCCTTATCTTACAGCGTATAGTTATATCTCCCAATTCATTTTTTTTATAGAATATTTGCAATTAAGCGTTTTATTTTCGTATACGGTTTACATGTATGTACAACACTTGACATTATGTGAACTTTGTGTAGTGGTTGTCTCCGATACAGGCTTTAATTCTAATATCAATTTGAATAGTTACACATATTGCACTCAATGTTTAATGAATATTGAAATGGGGATCCCATGGAAGCAACAAATAAAAACATGAGAGAAAAGTAGCAGACGCGGTTTTATTGAAACGGTTCATGAGAGATACTATAGGGTGCAAAACGACTCACGCCCCGTAGCGCCGCACCGCCTTAAGCGGTATTCGACTTTAAAACAACACAGATTGGGATTGATAAAAAAGAAATATTTGATTAATACTATCTCACATTTAAACTGAAATGTGAACTACTTACATGCACCGCCTATAGCGCCTGCTTGTTCTTCATCCTATTGGAATAAAACATAACACAATCAAAGAATACGAGCTATGACAACAACAATAAATTTATTAGGCCGTTCTTGTTTTACAATTTAACTTTAAAACATTACACGGGAACAGAAGGATATTAAAACAAAAGTAAATGGGATCGATATGTTAAGAACTTTGCGATTGAAATCACATTCCGTTTCCCTTGGCTCTTTTCAAACCACGGTGTCTTCTATGCAATATATACTTTCAGTAATAGGTGGTATCTGAATGAATTACAAAGAATATTTGTATGACAGGGAACTAGATTGTGTAAGTGGATAGGACTGCAGAGCGGCTGCTGTGAGACATGCCAATAATGCATTCAATTACCACTACATGAAGGTTAATCTTCATATTCATGTTTTGTGTAGTAACAATGTGTGAAATACATCAATTTTATGTTGTATTTATTCAGGTCTCTGACCCATATCGCAATAAAGTATATAATAATATCAACCAGATATTGTATCGAACTGACATAAAGAAATATCATATAGTTGATGTGTTTTAATAAATACAGTAAAGGGGATCCTTCGAAAGACCATAAACAATGAAGAAAGAAGAAAGCAAAATAATACAATGTAACCCCGTTAGATCTAACTTTTAACATCATACATCAGATCATATAGAAGTTTACTTAAATAACAAAAACACGCAGTGTGCTTAGATAGTTAAAATAGTTTTCATGTTGACAAGCAGCTTAGCCCGGGTCAAGGTGAACTTATGTCTCACATAATTAATACTCGTATATAAGATGAGAGATACGAACCTGCAGCTTAATATTGTTTCTCAGGTTTGGTAAGTATGTTCATCTTGGGTTTGGCTGTAATTTTACGTTACATCGCCACGAATATTTACTTACGTCTTGGGTTAACTGCATTGCCAAATGTACCAAGTTTATGTACTCCTCGCCCTTTATCATTTTGACATAAACGCACTGCCTGGACCATCGGGCGTGCTCTATCCAGGGATTGTCTTCCGGTGTCCAGTGGCGAAGACCTACGCAATATATGAATATGATTACAATCACTGGATACCACTGATGAGACGTGTGCGGTTCCCATTATTTACTTCTTTGAGATACATCAATTTGAAAACGTTGATATAAATATTTAACTCGGCTATTTTAGCGATATTGATCAGACACCAGAGGCTCAGGAGTCAAAATCAGCAGAGACAGCAGGTTCAATATCACAATATGCTCAGTCAGCAGACGCTCAGGAGTCAAAATCAGCAGAAACACCAGGTTCAGTATCACAATATGCTCAGTCACCAGACGTGAAGACGTCATAATTGTTCGGACAGCGATAAAAAATATGTATCGAACGTGGACCAATTATTCCAATACTGAATTTGGCGGGGAAACGTTCAACTAAACGGGAACACTGCGGCATATGCAAACATTCGAGTTAAAATGGGCATGCCTACAAGTTTAATGAAAAAGTAAAACGTTGATATGTATGCCACCTAGTCTCAGATTGCATGAACTATTTATGAGTTATACACAAACATTGTTTAGTAATCCATGCATATACTCGTACATGTAGACTTATCACTCGCAATTATGGTTGTATAGTTCCCCAGCGGCATTTTTGCCACTGACCGTCCAATGTGGTAGCCCTTTTGTCACCCATTTATGTTTGTGATGTCATAGCTTGCCTTCTATTCATCTTTGTAATTGTTGTGTGTTACTGTGCGCGTTAGTGGTTGACTGTGGGTGCGTGTTAGTGGTTGACTATGGGTGCGTGTTAGTGGTTGACTGTGGATGCGTGTTAGTAGTTGACTTTGGATGCGTGTTAGTGGTTGACTATGGGTGCGTCTTAGTGGTTGACTATGGGAGCGTGTTAGTGGTTGACTATGGGTGAATGTTAGTGGTTGACTGTGGATGCGTGTTAGTAGTTGACTGTGGGTGCGTTTTAGTGGTTGACTATGGGTGAATGTTAGTGGTTGACTGTGGATGCGTGTTAGTAGTTGACTGTGGGTGCGTTTTAGTGGTTGACTATGGGTGAATGTTAGTGGTTGACTGTGGATGCGTGTTAGTAGTTGACTGTGGGTGCGTTTTAGTGGTTGACTATGGGTGCGTCTTAGTGGTTGACTATGGGAGCGTGTTAGTGGTTGACTGTGGGTGCGTTAGTGGTTGACTGTGGGTGCGTGCTAGTGGTTGACTGCGGATGCGTGTTAGTAGTTGACTGTGGATGTGTGTTAGTGGTTGACTGTGGGTGCGTGTTAGTGGTTGACTGTTGGTGCGTCTTAGTGGCTGACTGTGGATGCATGTTAGTGATTGACTGTGGGTGCGTGTTAGTGGTTGACTGTGGGTATGTGTTGGTGGCTGACTGTGGTCCTTCAATGCTACATTTCCTGGTCGACAGTTATATCTACTTATACCTGATTTTATAATATCTTCCACGTTCATGCTGGGTAACAAAACACACAATAAATTAGACATTGCGTTAATAAACGAGTAAGTAAGTAAGTAAAAATATGTAATATATATTACTTACTTACTTGTATTTTACAGTAACTATGCAGACAATAGTATTGTGTAGAGTAATACAGCAAACTAAAATCAGAATTGTTATTCAAAACGAGCTCGTTTTTAGTTTTGAATACTTTTACGAACGCATTTTGTTTTTTGCTTTACTTCGGAAAAGTCAATATTAAGGAAAAACGAGGATGTTGACTTTCGTTTCAACGCAAAGCTCGTTAAACCTCATGTGAACGCTGGATTATTAAACGGTTTACTGAAATTTAAAAAAAGAACAAAACTATTCCTACTTGTTTGACGCATTCGGTATAAAAATCATTCTAAAACATAAAAAACAAACAACAGTGTGTAATGTGCTCTGAGTTTCATGTACATACAGAAGTCTTTGATTTCGTCTCTCTCTCTCTCTCTCTCTCTCTCTCTCTCTCTCTGTTTTAAAGCAATCATTAGTTTGGTAAAATGTACGTGAGAAGCAAGTTATTAGTATAAATAACTTACCAATTCCACAGAAGAAACATCTCACTGCATCGCCTATTCCTATCAGTAGGAGAATTAAACATTGTTTAAATATGTTAATTTTGTTTTAATATATTATTCTACATAGTGGAATTCAAACGTAGTGTGTTAGTTGTTTCAGTTTAAAATGATATTTGTGTAGTGTGCTTTGCAGAACAGGTATCGATTTTCCGTCTTTTTTAATGTAATAGTTCATACTTTAGGACGAAAAATTAAGGGTTGTGGTATTTTTATCACCATCTGAAAAATTATTACATCCCTTGTCATTACCCCACCCAGTTTACTATAAATTGCATTTTTAAATTTGTGATCAATCAATTTTTCATGATAAAGGAACAGTAAACTTTTTGAGATATTTTGTCTACAATATATACAAGACCTGAGTTTTAGAATGAAAAAATAAAAAGTGGGGGTCGGTGTGCATATAAGAAAGATATTCAATAAAAACTGAGAAAAAAATGTGCTTTTTTAGATTTCGACGAGCTCTGACATATAACGGCATAGGTCTGTAACAAATAATAGGAACAATACATTAAATTGCTGTCTCTGTATATCCTAACACATGTCTTTGTAATAAAGTTTAAATTAAGTGAATATCTTAAACTGTTTTTGAGAAATACCATCTTTTGTACCCCTACCCCCCATTTTGGCTTATGTTAAAAATTGTCAATTTTGGGCACAAAATGTGAGGTCAAAAAAGAATTCTATAAAATGTTCATTTTTTTGGCACTAAAATATCCCTATTGGGCATTAGTTTGTTACTGTATAATTATTTTTTCCAGTTTTATTATAATTTTTGAAATATAACAAATGTAAATTTCCGGAAGTGCAAAAATCCAAAACCTCAGCAGTGGCCACCCTTAAGGCAACAAGAGTATTTTCTTATTTCATTGATGGACAGAGACAATAATTCAACTTCAAAATGTGTAATGCTCCTTTAATAAATATGCTATCATAATTACGTTAATAAAGTAATAAGTGTAAGTGGTCTGGTTCTTTATTAATGAGTTTGTGAACACACCTGCGAAATAGAACCCAGCATCGGCCATAACATCTGCGGACTGACCTATATTGTCGGGCCAACCTTGGAAACTGGCAAGCCTAACCGACTTCACTGCATAGCTCGGGTATTTAGGTTGCTCTGTGTTTACAGCTGGAGAAAATGCATCATTAGTAATGCAAAAATGTGCGTACTTATCGTAGAAATGGCATCAATAATTAGCAGTTGTCTAAGTTAATGTCGTACAGTACCGCTATTTTTGAGTTACTTTAAGTAACATTCATATGAAGATCGAATTAGTAGGCTTACAATTAAGTGTTTGAATTGACGCTATGTTTTGAAGATACGCAATAAGTATTCTTATTCATAAGAACCTAAATAAGTTCAACATATAATTCTTGTGAGCAGTAGATATTCTCAAATAACATTTAAAACTCAAATAGCAACAACCACTACATATCGAAAAAACACAACAACAAAAAGTAAGTTAGGAGCCATTAATTTATACCTGATGACGTTGTACTGTGCTGAGAAGTGGTTGGTGTGATTCGTGCCTCGCTATTTCTTCCAACGAAATTGCCAGAACGCTGATGGGCTCCCGCACCAATAGTTGCAAAGTTGTCATTATTACCACTGTTTCCACTTAAATTTGCAGCGCTGGCTTGTGCCGACACGGATGTTGCAGTTGAGTTATAGTTTTCCGTTCGTTCTTCGATGAAAGCGAATCTGTTTGGACCTGGTCTGTCGGCCTTGGGTACGGGAACATTAACCTCAGAGTTTATGGTGAGGAAACTGCATCTTGGAGAAAGCCGCTGGTGGATTGTATATGGAACATCGCTTTCAGTCCAAGAACTTCTACGTAAACCGCAACAATAGCATACAACTTCGTCGCTCTGCACGGCAAAGTAAAATCCGGCGCCGGCTAATCGTATGATGTATGGTTTGTTTTCTTTAGGATAGTTACGGAGTGTGCATAATCGTAGTAGCTCATATCGCATAGTGATCTCTGGTCCAGGAGTTTCATCTCCAGCCATTTGTTTAAATATGTAATCGAGAGGCTCGAAAACTAATGCAACTGTTATATCAATTTGAGGAACAGGAAGCTGGTCTAGCGGTAACCATGTTAATTTCCTTATTTCTGTGGTGTAGTCATTGACCGCAATATCAGATAATTCATTTTTATCTTTCGTGCACCTTTGCAAATACGGCGTATATAACTTCATAGTTGCATTTTTGCTCCTGTTTCTGATTTCGAATAGGCTTTTAAGATCCAGAATATCGTCATCATGCTTATATGCTTTTCCTTCAAAGCGATTATTTATTTCTTTTATACCTGTTGATTTTAACTGATGATGGGATAATGTTGGTTTACCAGTAGCTAACTCCAGTGGATATTGAAGATGAGACGATGTATTTATATTCGTTAATACATGCTCCAATTTTTCAGGTACTTGTATAAAATCATTATGAACTGTACTGGTGTTTCTACTTGAATATTTCTGATGAGACACTGCTCCTGTCTGCACATGTTTAACAAGCACTCGTTCGTCGTATAATCTTATTGTAAAGACAAATTGTAAATAGTCTAACACTTGTTCATGTTCCATTAAATTTGAACTTTCTTCAATTTTTGGTTGACAGTTTTCCATCATGGTTTGATGAACGCATTTTTCATGGAAACTAATGTAGTCATCTGTTTTTATGTGACCAGAAATATGAGACAACGGACGATATAATGAGACTTGATTGGCACCGGCACATTTGCAACTACAAGACCGAATAGTTTTCATTAAATAAGATTCAGTGTATTGTTCATGTTTCTCTGTCATTAAGTCCTGGCCTCCTTTCCATAGGCTTTTTTTCTGCTCTTCTACTACCATACATGCAAGGTGATGTAAACAGCCACCAATTGCAACGTCAGTATTTAACACGTACAAAAACCTGAACAATGCATTTTTTATTGAGAAATCAGACCATACTAACGCACAAGCGTGTGTATGTGTTTTCTGTTGTGCGTCGATATGAACCGTATTAATAGTGTAAAGACAGCTTTGCCACGACCTATATGGACACGTGCTTCTGTTTCTACATTCTGTATAGTGTTGATAAACAGATATAATGCTTCTTGCGAAATGTTTGGTTGCAGTATTATTCATTGGATCATAGCTTTTGCAACATACACATTTTATGCTTTTGACGGTAGCTCTTTTATACCGATCCATATTCAAATATGGTGTCAGTTCCGGCACTGGACTGCATTCTTCTAAACTTAAGACAGGTGCACATTCTTTTCTATTAGATTTTAGACTCAATGCTTTTGAGTTTGTAATGTTTGTATGTAATTCAGAACATCTTAAATCATGATTACTGTCAATGCTTGTAGGAAATACCATTTTAGCACTGGCATTGACATATTTCGTTAACGTAAAGATTATTGTAATATAACTCAAATCATTGTGATCATCTGAACTATTAAAACTTATTAATTTCAAAGCGATAACCATAGTATTTGCTTGATTACTAAACAAGTCAATAAATACGAAGAAAGCATTATAACCCTTGCAACTAGACATAAAACAATTGAAAGTCACAAAGATATGTTTTAAGTATTGCTTAGACAGAACAATTAAGTCGTTGTAAAGAAGACTTTGTCCAGGTAATACTTTGAATTTATCTTCAGCAATATCACACAATATGCAATGCATGTTTGGATGTTTGAAACGCCATATGACATTCTGCCGTTTTCTTTCTTGTTTGTCTTTCTGGAATCCACACGTTAACCACGATGATGTGATGATGGAACACTTCATGCATTGGCAACTCTAAAATAAAAAAATAAACAACAGCAGCTCGACTATTCGATTTGTCAGAGAATAATAAATTATATAGCCAGTATATGCCATCAGAAAACAATGCTAAAACAATGTGGGGCTGGGGTTGGGGATTGGGGCGGGTATAGAAACTCGGGCCGATATAAATTATTGTTAGAATATCATACAAATTATAGTAAAATTTGGGGCAGGGAGGGACATTTTTAATTTTTATTTTTATCAGTTTTAATCCAAGATTGCTGTCATTTTAAAGAAATGTGTGGTTGAAAGGCAACTCGGGGAGGGAGGGGATATCTAGCAATTTTTATTGTGGCCTCATTTCAGTTCTTTTATTGATATTTCATCTAAATAGTTTTATATGTAAATGATTGCGTTCAAATTAAAAATTTAATATCCAAATAATGGAAGATAAAATAAAAATAATTCCCCTCCCCATTTCCTCAATATGAGGGGAGCCAATAAAGTAAGTGTGTGGGAGGGGTGGGGGGGTGGGGGCAGGGCGGGGGCGCATCATCGATATAGGTGTCAATTTGATAAAACAAAACAACACAGACATACGTAAAGAAAAACAAAAAAAACACATTCGGGTGGTGGTGATGATGTGGTGGTGGGATGGTCGAGGGTATGGCGCGAAACATATCGATAAACTGATAAAACAAAATAACACAGAGATATGCAAAAAAACAACAAAAAAAACATTCGCGTGGTGGTGATGATGGGGTGGAGGGATGGTTAGGGGATGAGTGTGTGGGGCAACATAGCTATCTGTGTAAGAATTGACCAAAACAACACAAAAATATGTAAAAAAATAATAAATAATAATAATAAAAATAATTGAGTTTCGAGTGTGTGTGTGGATGGGTGTGGTTTGAGTGGGTGGGGAAGCGGTAGGGGGCAACATAGCTATATGTGTAAGAATTGATCAAAACAACACAGAAATATGTTAAATAAAACGAGTTTCGAGTGGGGGTTGGGTGGGGAGCCGTGGGGGAGGGGGCTAGGGAGCGGTGTCCAACATAGCTATATGCGTAAGCATTTACCAAAACAACACAGAAATATGTAATAAAATTAAAAACAGATTGAGTGGGTGGGGAGGCGGAAGGGGGCAACATAGGTATATGTGTAAGAATTTACCAAAACAACACAGAAATATATAAACAAAATCGAATTTGGGTGGTTTGGGTGGGGGGCAACATAGCTATATGTGTAAGAATTGACCAAAACAACACAGAAATATGTAAAAAAATAAAAATATTCGACTTTCGAGTGGGGACAACATAGCTTTATGTGTCAGAATTGATCAAAACAACACTGTAAAAAATACATTTTAAAATATCGAGTTTTGAATTGGGGGTGTGGGGATGGGGGGTGCAGGAACAACATGGCTATATTTGTAAGAATTGACCAAAACAACACAGAAATATGGTAAAAATATATGTATATATATCGAGTGGGCAACATAGCTATGTGTGTAAGAATTGAGCAAAACAACACAGAAATATGTAAAAAAAAAAAAAATAATAACAAAATCGAGTTTCGAGTGAGTGTGTGGGGGTGGTGGACGGGGGGCAACATAGCTATATGTGTAAGAATTGATCAAAACAACAAAGAAATATGTAAAAAATCGAGTTTCGAGTAGGGGTGGGGTTGGGGAACCGGGAATGGGGGGAGGCGCAGAAACATGAAAAACAAAAAAGTTTTGAGTGGGTGGGGAGGCGGTAGGGGGCAACATAGCTATATATGTAAGAATTGACAAAATAACACAGAAATATATGTTAAAAAATTGAATTTCGGGTGGTTTGGGTGGGGTGCAACATAGCTATATGTGTAAGAATTGACAAAAACAACACAGAAAAATATTTAAACAAAAATAGAATTTTGGGTGGTTGGGGTGGGGGGCAACATAGCTATATGTGTAAGAATTGACAAAAACAACACAGACATATATTTTTTAATTGAATTGAATTGAATGTTGTTTAACGGCTCATCAACACAGTATAGGTTATTTAGAGCCGCCCCAGAGAGAGGGGAAGGATACATAGGAATCCGTGAACCGTGCCCTACTCTTATTATCGAATAGATTCCTATGGTTCTTTAACGTGCTCAGAGGATAGACCGATACACGGGACCGCCCGGTTTACGTCCCCATCCGACGGACGATGCTAAGGAAAAGTGTCTTGCCTAAGAACACACCGACGAAACTCAGTGGAAAATCGAAATTTTGGTGGTTGGGGTGGGTGGCAACATAGCTATATCTGTAAGAATTTACCAAAACAACACAGAAATATGTAAAAAAATAATTTAAAAAATTAGTGGGTGGGAAGGCGTGAGGAGGCAACATAGCTATATGTGTAATAATTTACCAAAACAACACAGAAATATGTAAAAAAAAATGTTTTGAGTGGGTTGGGAGACGGTAGGGGGCAACATAGCTATATGTGTAAGAATTGACAAAAACAACACAGACATATATTTAAAAAAAATCGAATTTTGGGTGATTGGGAAGGGGGACAACATAGCTATATGTGTTAGAATTGACAAAAACAAAACAGAAAAAAGTTTTAAAAAAAATCGACTTTCGAATGGGGAAGAATTGACCAAAATAACACATAAATATGTAAAAAAATACAATAAAAAAATACAGTTTTGATTTGGTGGGTTGACGTGAGGCGGGGAAGGTGAGGGGAAAGATAAATATATGTGTTAGAATTGACCAAAACAACACAGAAATATATATATATAAAAATAAGGGTGTGGGTGGGGGAGGGGGGCGTTTGGGGCGGGTAGGAGGGAGCCCATGCCCCAATATGGGTGAAGTATGAACAAAGTGCATAAACCAAAACCGAAATTATAGATATTTACAACAGGTTACACGCAAACCTTGATCTGCCTTTATTTATTTAAGAGCCATAACAATTTTGGTTCCATGGGAGCCCAGAATTTACAGAAGACAAAAATACTTACGCAACCCTTTTCAACATACTATTAGGAAACTAATTTCCAAATTTAGTTGAGCTAGGACTAGAATTGTAAAAGATATAGACCTGTAAACACAGCTTACACGCAAAAGTTAATGTTAAATGGACACATGTTGTGTTCCATGGGAGCCCAGGATTACAGGAACCATAATTACTTAAGCAGATAATGCTATAAGGAAGCTCACGGTCACATTTGGTTGGGCTAGGATAAGAAATATAAGATATATAGACTTGTAAACACAGCTTACACGCAAAATGTGATGTGGGAAGCCGACTCCAACGCCGACGCCGGGGTGATTACATAAGCTCTCTTATTCTTCGAATAGTAGAGCTAAAAATGAAATACAAACATCTCATAGTTTTCGTGTCGGTGATTGCTTATCCTATTTATTATATCACCACCCCGCCCACCTCCACACCCGTCCCCGCCACCCACACACACTACACACACACTACTCCACCCACCCACCCCAACGAAATGGTAAGTGAAATATATAGTTGGCCTTTCTATCCGTCTATCTATCCGTCTGACCGTCCCTCCTTTTATCCGTCCCAAATCTTGTCAGTGCTACTCCTCCTAAACGGCTTGACGAAAATGAGTACAACGCATTAGTACATGTATGATGTTTATTTGTGTTCTGATTTTTAAGTCTGTATGTCAAAGGTCGATGCAACCGTGCCTCAATAAAAATGAATGACAATGAAAAGCCTTATTCGCACTGTAACTCTAACTTCCCCTGAAGTAAATATCATAAACATTCAGGTTTTCATTGATTGCATGTGCTAAGACAATTACCCTGATTGAGGTCAGTAGGAGAATGGTCAAGATCAACGTCACCGGATCATTAAAAACCTTGTCAGTATTGTAAATAAATACTGAAAAGGGGATACATTGGAATCAACATAAGGTCAAAGGTCAAGGTCCCCGCTGAAAAGACCTCATACATTGTAAACATACTAAACTGGCTGTGTACCTGATATCGTCAGTTTTATGTTGGGTCTTTAATACCTGAAATAGTCTTCTCATAAATATGTTTGCCAGTAGAGAATCTTACCACTTTGTCGCAAATAATCTGTGTTTACTTCTTTCTGTTTTTGGTAACACGTGTCACGTGACCTTACTAAATATAGACTGAATTGGGCCCTGCGCTGAATGTAGTAGTTATAGTCATCTTTAGTTAAATAACGAATAACCCGCTTTTGTTATTAATTGAAAAATAAATATACCATTGCATTTGAATACAAAAAAAATATATTTGGAAAAACACTATTTGTTCAGTTTTATATGATTTTGTAACTGTATCATCGGATGTAATTTACTTGACTTCAACGTTCATAATTAAAGGGAAAATAACTGTCTGCAAATTTAAATTGATTGATGTGTACTCGATGTCTCCTTCGGCTGAAAAATCTATCACACGCTTTTATTTATTTTTTTACTAATATTATGTTGTTTATCTGACAAGACATCTTCTATTTTGCATTTTATTTTGTTATCTATCCCATCGAAAAAGTTTGAAGCAGCTCTAAATAAATGGTAGAGCATCACTTTATATCTATATTACCTCGCCGAAATAAGAAAACACTCCAGCTGGGGTTGTGGGAGTGGGGAGTGGCTCAAACAATTGTTGTATAATATTTATCAAATGAAAGGTTAGAGTAGCTCCTGCTATGTAGGGAACTATTCAGTAACACATGGATCTAAACATCTGTACTTAACCCCGCGTCGAACTCCAGAAAGCCAAATCATCGCGAAATTGTCAATTTGTCAATTTGTACCGATCCTTTCAGAAGCTCTTGCAATATAAATAAAAAGAATTGAAACAAGAGGTCAATGACCTTGAAGCTCTACATCAAGAACAACATTCCTGTGAAGTTTCATGAAAATCCGTCAAGTAGTTTCAGAGGAGTTGTCGCTACAATTTTTCATTATATAACTCTATGTAAACAAAGATGGCCGCTAACAGCCATGTTTAACATCGAATCAAAATGATTTTTGACAAGGACCAACTTCATGTCATGCTGATCATTTTAGAAAAAGTCCCATATCAATATCACTTATAGTTTTCAAAAAGTATTCGCTACAAAGTGGTATTATGAAAATCTATTTTTAGCCATGGTGGCCATCTTGAATTTCCGGCCGACCTGAAATTTTGCTAGGATCAATTAGACATCAAGAGCAACATTCCTGTGAAGTTTCATGAAAATCCGTAAAGTAGTTTCGGAGGAGTAGTCGCTACAAGTTTTTACTATATAACTCTATGTAAACAAAGATGGCCGCTGGCAGCCATGTTTAACGTCAAATCAAACCGGTTTTCGACAAGGACCAACATCATGTCATGCTGATAATTTTAGAGTTTTCAAGAAGTAGTCGCTACAAACTTGTTTTTTAAAAACCTATTCTTAGATTTGGCGGCCATCTTGGATTTCACATCAACATGATTTTTTGCTAGGATCAACTAGACTTTATGGGCAACATTTCTGTAAAGTTTCAGAGGAGTAGTCGCTACAAAAAAATGTTTACGGACAGACGTACAGACAGACAGGCAGACGGGCAGACGGACGACGGACGCCGCACCACGGCATAAGCTCTGCTGATCTCTGATCAGTCGAGCTGAAAAAGGGTCAATTTCTAGTAAATGAGATATGGATCTATAATGGAATTCATTTAAGAGTAGTAAACGATTTTACTTACATGGAAACTGTATTCAAATATACTGGATCATTTAATTTAAATCAAGTGACTTTAGCAGGAAAAAAGAATTAAATCATTTGAATATATTAATTGCATATCTATAAATAGAATTTTAAACCAAAAACATTGGTAAATATTTGAAGCGTTCCTTAGTTATATATAAATTCAGATATTTGAGTGTTTACAAAGTCAAAGGAGATCGAAAGAATACATTAGACATTTTGTAAAATTTTGTTAGAATTGAAACTTCCACTAGTAATGCTGGCATTTAAAGACATCCCACCAGCCTAATCCATCCTACAGAAATAGTGGGGGCATAATTATGATTGTTTTTTTCATGCATTGTGAGAAGTACGAGAATTTCATGCAAAATTGGAGATTGGTATGTACCGTTATATTATGAGGCCCCGACAAACAATTTTAAATCCGATTTAATTATTTCTAAATTGTATGTGTAACAGTACCAACATGATTTAATTTCAATATTTTCAGTTTTGAATTTGCAGATTTTACCTTTTTAATCTGTCATATTTTAATGTTTCTATTCGAAACAGTAAAATGAACATTTATCAATTGTAAAGAAACATTGCACATTGTAGTTTTATATAAAATTATGTCAGGGCCTCAATAAATATTTTCCACAGTAGAGGATTAAAAAGTTTGTGATCGTCTCTAGCTGTAAAGTGTCCGTGATCTTTTGATTCTGGTGTGATGTCTTTAAGGAGAACTTAGTGTGTTTTTAAAGATGAAGCGAGATATGGTAAAAGAACAGTGAAGAATTCAGCAAGTAAAGTTAAAATCCTTTTAATTGACTAGAATTTAGAACTCTGAGTTCTTTTGAAATTTACACTAAGTCGTAAGGCATTAAATCAAATTTATTTATCGTCCGTCCAATCTTAGAATATGACGCTATGTGTTGGGATGGCTGCAGCGAATATGAAACAAATAAACTTGAAAACATACAATATGAAGTTGCGCGTATTGTGAACTGTCTTTCCCATTCGGTATATGTTGTCAATTAAATGAATGAAATAAGGTAGCTAACGTTATCAGAACGGCGTAAGTTCCAAAAAAGTTCTGTTGTATATAAAATGAAAAACGGAACAGTGCCTGAATACCTGGCAAATCTACTGCCAAGAACCGTAGTGGAAGAGAAATTTCTCCCAGACTCCAGTTAGAACATTTATTTTTATGAATTTATTTATTCCATCAGTTATGAAACTGAAATGATTTACCTTTAGATATTAGAAATTCAGCCTCATTAAACGTATACAAGGGTCAGCTTATGCGAACAATGTTTACTAGTTCCAATGTTCCTAGTTTTTCTGTTTTTTTTATCTGTTATGCATGCTAGGATAAGAAATTCATTTAATCTCAATAACGATCTTTTTTCAAAATCATTTACGCGAATCTGCGGTCAGGGTAATGAAGATGCAAATCATCTCTTCTTTGAATGTATGCAATTCAATGTTGAAAGGCTCGAACTCTTCCAGTCAACACGTTCGTTTTTAAGCTCAAATACGTTATTGTTTGTTCTGATCAACCCGAGCAATGGCACATGTGTTGCATTATTCTTTCTTCCACTTCTTTTTTTCCCTTATTTTTTATTTCTATTTTCTTATTATCTTAACATGTTCTACTACATATCATGTTGTAGTTAATCCAGCTTATTGATACGTGTTAATAGCAATTGCCATTCATTATATTTGTTAATACTCCATTGTAGGGAAGGGCCGTAACTAATGGGGGTAGCAGTTGTGGGCCGACCCGATTGCATTGTACTTGTACATATATGGCAATAAAATATGTTTAAATAAAAAAAATAGAAATTAATTGAATTTTATAGTCACATCAACAGCGAAGGTCATATGGCGACTTTCCAGCTTCCACTGGTGGGGGAAGACACCAGGTGACTCGCCGGGCAATAGTCGTGGACGGGCGGGCACCTAAGTAGAACCGCTGACGTTCCGCAAGCCAGAAGATTGACATATTATAGTTTTTGTTGCTATAATAATTATAATAATAATATTTTAATTGTTATTATTATTATTATTTTTTTTTTTTTTTTTTTTTTTAAATTTAATCAATCGATTCAAACGTCTAGTAAACAAGAGTTGTTTAGGTTATCTATGTACGTCAGGGAAGCAATTATTCCTCGAAATACTGCATTTTATAATGAGCAAATTATTTGCATTCATCCTCATTTTGACATAACATTTAAACTATTTTAAACATAATTGCATGTAACAATTTGTTAGGTATAATTACTTCCTTAACGATGTAACACGATAATTACGTGCGTCTGGGTGAATGGCTGTATAGTGTGGGGTGTATGGTATGTAGTGGTTTCTGTTGTGTGTTTGTTTTTTATTTTAAACATCTTTTTTTACATCGATTGCGAAACAAGTTCTTTCAACTTATATTAATCACTCTCGATGGCTTCCTGGGTAGAACCAGTACTAAGCAATGTTTATTATCTATCTTGAGGATCGAAACCATGCCCTTTAGATCTGGGGTACGACGGTGATCCACTGGACCGCACACTTGCACCGAAGAGAGTTTGCATTTGGCATTGTTTAATTTAAAATTTGGTTTGACCTGTCATATATTAAAAAGTGAAAATATGTAAGTATATGACGAGAAACATTTGTGTAAAAAACAAATTCTGTGTTATACTTATACAGTCTATTAATGCTGCATTGTTTGTTAGAGAATATAACCTGGCGTGGATATCTTTAATTTCACTCTCCCGTTTTATGTGTATGACAATAGAGTAACAGCGAGGTATGTACACCCTAGAACCTGATTTACACCCACAGCGACCTGTTTTGCCACTGACCATTCCAATGCGGTAGCCCTATCCCTTTTGTGTTTGTGATGTCATGTCTTGCCATTTATCTTTATAGTTGTTGTTTGTTTCTGTGTGTTTATGGTTGACTGTCGTCCTTGAATGCTACTTTTCTGTTCGATTGTTATATCTACGTTTGTTCGATAAAGCGTTTGTAACGACCAATACGTAATCACACGACCTTTCTCAAAAATCCCATGACCTCCACGCTATTCAGTCTACAAAAGTTAATTCTAAAATATATCCTGTCACAAACAACGTATGTTTACCTTATGAAATATGTCGTCTGGTGCGTCTAGAAATAAAACAAACCACTGACGTTTAAAAAGTTGATCTGCCGGTTTACGACGGTCACAGTAGCCTATTTGTGTAGCGCCTATAAAATAAAAATGATGTAAGTTGTTAAACATATGTGTACGAGATAAAATAACGATTCATATAGGCCTAGCCTTTATCGCAGGGATTACCAGAGCATACAAAAAGGTCATATGTTTTGCAATAATGAAATAAAACGGTTGATAAAGAACTAAATATGTAATCTTTCACAATATCAACACACATTACGTGGTCCGAGTATTAACTTTCACTTTCATCCAACCCCTTCTCCAAGAAGCGAAAATGGGGTTGGCTGGGGTATGAAATAAAACCTTAATTTCGGCTTAAAATGTTTGCATATTGTAAAATTAAAACATTTAATAGGTAATTTTAAACAGGTTAGGTGCACTCCTTTGATGACTTCAGCACCTCTTTTGATGACGTCAGGGTATATTTGATGACGTCTGGGTAGTTTTGAACGGAACAAAAAAGTGGAAGAAAATGGAAAAAATAAAATTACTACCAAGAGATAATAGCATGCTTTCAAGTAACATTTCGAGGTATTTTTTAATGTTCAGAATTTATAAATATAAATAATTTTATCCAGTTGAATTTATTTTCCATAAATGTGTGATATTCAGAAAATTTGATATAAAAAGTGTCAGTTAATTTATTTGTAAACTAACAAAACACTATTTTTAGTATGTTTTTGGTTAAAATATTAATTAACGTGTCTTATTTGATTTCTTTGAGGTGACATACGTTTTCGAGTCTTAGGCGTAATTTTAACGGCTGGTAATTAATCAGTTTAACAAAATAAGCGCCATCAAGAAATAATCATATAAATGCTGAGTTGATTATTTAATTAGTTGTAGACACTTGTCAAACTCAACATGAACGTAATATCCTGCATAAACGAAGTGATAACAAACAGTTGAAATTGAAGTTGAAATTGATTATTTCAATATATATTTAATAGAGCCTAAATTCATCGGTCTATAACCTAGAACTTGACTACTGAAAAAAGGCAGAAAGAATATTGGGTGTGGCTTTTGTCCTACAGACTTGAAACTTCACACACAATGAACTGAGAAACACAATAGTATAAATTGAATAGGTATTTTTTCGGATACGTCAATTTCAGATTGTATTTGAATTTAAATTACTTGAACATTAAAATGTGTAAACACTGTTTTGGGATGCTTTTGTCCCATAATGCAACATGACAGTCTTGATTTTCACCTTTTTGTTTAGATCTGTCATATGCAAAGTGATAGCGTGAAACAAGTCTATTTAACGTTATTTAAACCTGAACTGTAACTGATTTATAATAAATGTTGAATTTCTATTACATGAGTAAGAAACAGCTCGATACAAGTTTATGTTTGGTTTGTTTGGTTTGAAACGGATGTGTTAAGAACGGCTATGGGCAATTCCGGTACCGTGCCCATAGGGACTAGCAGTGCACTCAGAGGTATGCTCATGTTGAAAGTTAAAGCTTTAACATCTATCAAAAAGTGTACCATCTCATTAATGCAACAATTCATTATTATAAATACAAACATTTACTTTTTCGTTAAAATGCATATATGTTTACTAACACTATACATATATACGTGCATATATGTTTACTGACACTATACATATATATGTGCATACATGTTTACTAACACTATACATATAAACGTGCATATATATTTACTGACACTATACATATATATGTGCATATAGGTTTACTAACACTATACATATATATTTGCATATATGTTTACTAACACTATACATATGTGCATATATGTTTATTGACACTATATATATATACGTGCATATATGTTTACTGACACTATACATATATGCGTGCATATGTGTTTACTAACACTGTATATGTACATATATACGGGCATATATGTTTACTAACACTTTGTTTACAGTTCAGCTCATAGTTACAGTAGTTACAGTATACGTAATATATTGCCGTGTTGTTTGTATTGCATTTGTTTCTTGGTGGTGGGGTGTGTGGCGGGGGCGGGGGCGGTAATGTAGACTGGCATTGTGTTTTATTTGTATTACAGAACTCTGTTTCGGCTAGCTTTAAACCATCATCAGCAGCGCTGCTATACGCTGGACAGAGATTTTTCCGATCTAGTTTATAGTTTTAAACGTTGTCATAGCAACACAGAGCAACACTGTATGTTACGACTTTTAGTTCTACTCAAATGTTTCGCTAGTATAGCTGTGCTCGTCATCATCCAGTAGGTCTTTGATGCAATCAAGTTCTTGTATCACTTGTTTCCCGAAATTAGTCACACTTAATCATTGCATGGTTTGCTACACTTTAATTTGATTTTTAAAGATCTCTGTTGTGATCACATTATTTACATTTACTTTCAGTTTATGTAAATAATGTGGTCACAACAGCGATCCTTAAAAACAAAGATGCTAGATTGTTCATAAGGCAGAATATGGCATTTTCAGTAAAGCATGTGCAATAACTTTGGTGTTATTGCCCACCATTTAGCTAGTTTGTCTCAGCTATAAGCAATATCACTATCAACAATCTGGCCAAGTTTGGTGAAGATCAAATGTAAATTGAAGGTGCTAGACTATTCAAATCAAAAGGTAAACGGAGAGTAGACGAAGGACTACCAACGATGAGGGACGACGTACAATGCTCCAACTCATAAGCTTGCCTGGCCTTCGGCCAGTAGCATCGACACTATTCAACATTTTAAAACGGATTAGATTTAAATATGGGAGGAAGGACTTTCGGCGTTCAACATACTACTTTTACTCTATAGTTAGCCATTGTATTATGTATGTAATACTCCTACATTGCTTGTATCAGTAGGTGATAATTGTTCAACATACTTCTAAATGCATGAAATCATTTAGGGACTTGTTTGTAATGGTGAAATTGTAAACCTAATATAATATTTTACAATATATATATATAATATAGAAAACATTGCAATCGTACCTCCAGTAGCCGTAGGTTTGTTTAGTGGTCCCGGATTTGCTTCAATTCCAGCCATTAGCAAAAGCAATCCAACGAATGTCACCACCCCGACCATTGTAAGACATTTATTATAGTTTACAAATACCCTCAACAGAACCACATCAAGTCCAGAGCCATGTCGGAATGTTCCTATACGGCATCGGTATGTACTTATATCAACGCCCATTGTACAAACCTAGATATAAAATGTTTTAATTTTTGAAAATTATAAGATAACAGATATATACTGAGGCGGAAAAGTTTAGCATGTTTTTGTTGCACCCTGGAAATAATACATTTTTTGTTTAAAATCAAGAAACTACACAATATTTTATTAAACACACATCAATAACAGTCGAGCATGTTAATGACGTAACGAATAAATGAACGTAGGGGTCAAGCCCGTAAAGTCCCAAAATGTCAGTATATCTTGTATACAGTATTATTTCATCTAAAACACTTGCTAAACATTGTTCCCTCCGTATATTTATATTTGAATAAGAAATAGTTTGACTGATTTGGAAAAAATAAATAACACATACTTGTTGGCTTTGCGAAGTTAAACATACATATAAATCCGCAATAAAGGAGACTTTTATTACTTTTTTAAAAAGTTGCTAACTTGGTTTACACTATATTAATTATTTAAAATATGATAAAAAAACAAGCTTAATAACAAGATGCCCAAAAGGGCCTTTAACGCTATACCGGCTGACGAATTGAAGAAGCTAACAAAAGGGCAGGGTTTTGACATTTTCTGTACTCTTTTTGAGTGTAAATGTCATCGTAAATGGGTAAATTGTATTGTAGTTTTACCTAAAATATGAATCAACACATGTTCCGGATCCATGGGGCGAGATTTCCTTTTACCACAACTATTCTTGTGATAGGTTAGTAGTCTTTATACAAGGTTTAATATACTGTATATAGCTAAAGTTGAAACCTATTATTTATCGATGCTTGTAGCATGGTCGGTGACATTTCCTGTGATGAATGCAGTGCATTAAATCGTTTAATTTAGGGTAACTAAAGGGGCGTGGCTAAGCCGTACTACAACTACCGGATATTGGAATTTAGAGTACGGTCACTATGACGTCACAGTGTTACTAAGTACACCATGCTACAAAAAAGATAGAGTCTGTCTCAGCTCGTTGGTTATTTAAACACCTCGATGGGCTACGCCCATCTCGGTGTTTAAATAAGCCAACTCGCTGAGACCAGACTCTATCTATTACTTAAAATAGAAAAGAGTATCAAATAACTGGAAATTGCAAACTAGAGAAACATGCAAAATAAATCGATGTGATGGAAATAAAAGAACTCAACGGTTGATCGAATGGTTACCCCAGGCTAATTGTAGACATTACTTTAGCACCGCAAGTGTACATAATATACAATATATTATAAATCAAGTTGACAGTTTTAAGAATGATGATTGTTTAAGATATGATTTTCCTATAGTTATTCCTTCATGTGTTTAATGATATAATAAAGATAAGTCCTCAAGTGTTGGTGGTTTCAAGGTGACCGTGACCGTTCCAAGGCGGTAGCCCTATTGTCAACCCTTGGTGTTTTTATCTTGACTTTTATACATCTTTATATATATTTCTTGTTTGTTTCTATATGTGTTTGTGGTTGACTGTCGTCATTGAATGCTACTTTTCCTGTTCGATTTATATATCTACTTTTTCAGAGAAGAAGCATTCTTGAAGATATTCCTTCAGAATTATCAGAATTCACACGTGACCTCTTCTTACTCATGAATTAGTATAATTTTAAGAATAGCTTTAAGTAAGAATACATTTGTGTATTTTAAACTGTGAACATGACCAAATTAAACCACATGGTCACCATTTGAGCAATCCTGGTAGATAAACTAGGTTGTTGAAGATGTTTTACGATTTGCCTGTAACTCTGTGAAAAACTGTGATCCCTGCGGCAATCAAAGTGTTACTCCAAGATAATTATTTGAAAAAACTCGGTAAAATACAATCTATATACACTAGACTCCGCTGTGTTGTTATACATGTGTAAAGTATATCTGGCCACCTGTCTTGCCATGCCACTAAGCTGTACGTGTACGCTTACTTAGTTTTCAAACGTTTTCCAAATTCATACCTACATATTTTAATCTTTTGGCACCTGTTGACTCCAGGTCACCATTCAAACAAAGCTATATGAACAATATTAGATCATTAGCTCTAATTTCACGGATTGTTTATGGATTATCTTAATAGTTCTTAGTAAAAGTGTCAATCCCGGAGTAAGGTCACATTTTTGTCATATGTACATGATTGTCCTTTATCGCATGTGTTTAGTAATTTGCAAGTTTATCAATGCGTAATTGTATGGCAATAGTTATTTCAAAATATGTCCATTGCGAAGCGGTGCATGCAACGCTGGTGTACGGAACCTCAGTAGCGCCGGGGAGGCTTGAACTCAGGTGATCCGAATGTCAAACATTGAGACTGAAGTTCAATATTCTAACGTGGCATATTAAAACTAGCTTTTGCAGTATGTATTATTTGTAGGAAGGTTCGCTGAATGCGATTTGTTTCAAAATACACCAGTTTAATACCTTTCTATAGCAGACTGATAGCAGTGTACACTTATATTAAAAAAAACATTTTCTGGGCCAGTATTCATAAAGCAACTTAAATAGAAAATATGACTCAATTCAAAATGTGAGATTTTAACATGTTTTCAGATATCCTAATAAACCTCCCAACGACACTACAGAGCATTTATTTAAAGATATTGTTAACTATGGGTTTTATTAATCCATAACATTTAAAATATAAAAAAGAAACGATATAAAAAGGTGTTTAAAAAGTGATATAAATTTTGACTTAGGGTATTGCTAAGGAGCTGTATGAATACGGACCCTTGTTTCTTTTTCAGTTATCTGAGTGTACGTTATATAAATATATACTAAATTAAGCTTATTTTATGGAGAAACACGCTGATAAAATTGACAACCAATACTATCATTGTTCAGTATTGCTTTTGGTTCAAACGCTCGAAGATTTACCAATTGAGTTCCGTAATGTCTCTTTATAGCCGAAATATACTCTGATTTCTAAAATGGCAATTGAACGGTAAACCCCCTATTTACTACTCCTATGATTTTATTGGCCAGAATTATTAGAAGTTTATATGTTCATTGCTGTTTCATGATCCGGTATCGACTTCCGATTTCCGCGAGATTATTTTTAAGACACTGAACTAACATGACTAAGGGGAATAACCGCTATATTCACTTTCACTTAATGTGCTTATTGTTATTACTTCCGTCCCTTGTTTGAATAATTGTGGTTTATACTTTCAGTCTATATACGTTTTATTAAACATTGAAACAAAACAAAACTAACAACCGATGTATTCAGTTTTACTGTATGTAAGTAGACTTATGTACATATACTATTACACATACTATTTATTCACATGCACTACAGAGTTATGCAACATGTGTCTAACAGTGTCCTTGATGGTACTCATGACGTATTTCAAGTTTCACTGACCAGTGGTTGCTGAAATAATTGGACTTGGCAAACAACTGAAAACCAACGTCGACGCAGACGTTGGGTAGTTCTACATTAGTTCTTCTTATTCTAGGAATACTAAAACTTAAAAAAAATATTCTGGTTTTCAAGTGGGAGGTAGAGATGGTCTGCCTCTGCCACGAAAACACCGACCGTCATATATAGTCTTAAATAAGCTGAAAATCACCATTCAACCAACAAACCATTCAACCAACAAGTTATTATAGCAAGTAATGACAGGTCATGCCTCGCCCGTATCAAGTCAATAAATCATTTTATACAAAAAATGAATGTGAAATTGCAATAAGTCTAATGCAATATAGTTAGCTGCATAATGGTTCGACTATTAGTTTGTTGAAATATACAAGTGTGTGTGAGTTTTTTATCTCTTGAAATAACTAGCTATATTCGTGTTTAAACAGACTCCTATATTCTCTTTTCTCTAAATAAAATAATATGTGTGTTATGTTTGGTTAACGCATCATAATATTTAATAATAGCAACTTCAGAAGCAGATGAGATAAAAAAAAAGGACGTGTCCGCCTTGCCTTCGACAGGGAGCGAACCCACGCGCGGCAGAGGTCTGTATTCGTTCCAGGTGGGTTTATTTTTTAATTCAGTAACTCGAAATTTCGACTTGTGTTTCTTGAAATTTTGACTTAGTTTCGAAAATTCGACTTAGTCACTCGAAGTTTCGACTTAGTAAAATGTAGAAGTTCGACTTAGTAACTCGAAATGTCGACTTAGATTCTCGAAATTTCGAGAAACTAAGTCGACATTTACGAGAAACTAAGTCGCCATTTCGAGTTACTAGTTATAGCTAGTTATTTCAAGAGACAAAAAACCTCACATACACTTGTATATTTCAACAAACTAATAGTCAAACCATTATCCAGCTAACTATATTGCATTAGACTTATTGCAATTTCACATTAATTTTTTGTATAAAATAATTTTATTGACTTGATACGGGCGAGTCATGACCTGTCATTTTTTCGCGAAAGTACTTAATCAAAATTTCGACTTAGTTACTCGAAATACTAATTCGAGTTACTAAGTCAAAATTTCAAGAAACGAATGTCGTAATTTCGAGTTTAAAAAAACAACACATCTGCCCTTCGGTAGCTTAGATATGCACTCTTTATAATGAAACAAAATGAAACTTACCCCTTAGAAAAAGTCCACGCTGCTTCAAATCAACTAGTACATGTACATATGACTATTAAGGATTGTGCGGAATGCGTAAATATCTATTAATAGACTGTGATCATGGGGAAACCAACTGTATATATATATATATCTCCGTGGCATAATGTAAAACATGAGGTGGATTTTAATGGTGTCTCGTTCCATTGAACCAGTAAATATATTTGTATAAAGGTTTTATTGTACTCGTGGTTTTATAAGAATTCGGATAATATTCACTTTACTTTCATTATATTAAAAAAAATGATCTTATTCCAATCTCTTCAATCTAATTCCAATAAGTTAAATTAACGCTTCAAGAGCCGCATATATACTTATGTACAACTAATGTTCGTCTTCATCGGAAGTGACTCGTCAGTTTTTACATTATGTTGCATGTGGGTGTTTCCCCACTCCCCATTACCCCCCGAGTATTGAATACTCTCTAATTTAGAGCTGAGTACTGAATACTCCTTCATTTTAGACCCGAGTACTGAATAATATTTAACATGAATTTCTTCATTAAAATTAACTAATTTGCTATTTATTCGTCTAATTTTAACTTTTAAAGGTTGTATATATCTCACCGTTTTGCTGTCATGAAATCTAAATCCAACGATTGTTGTGGATTTCAACAGTTTTTGCCCTGAATCCTGCGTACCAAAAAGGATGGGGGTGGGTGGGAAACACCCCTTGCATGTATTGCAAATATCGGCAGCTACGGTTGTAATTATGCTATAAGTCTGCTGCAATTCCGTAACAAAGTTGCAAACAATGTTTACTTCTTTGACAATTTGATTGGTTGAAAGAGTGGTTTTGTTTTCTTTGCAAGTCACGTGGCAGTACTCCCGGCAGGTAGTATTTGTCTTTCGATTTAATGATTTGGGTTAACAAATAATTACAAAACGTGTTTCTATCAATAGTTTGCCTTACCTTATTTGGATTCCATGAAACTAATGTGTATTCATAGAAGATATTTAAATGAGCTGATCCAGCATGATTGTACTTATGTACATGCAGCAATAAAACACCGTAATACCTTTGAAGAAACAACTGCTAATTCTAATGCTATGTGTAAACGAACACTAAATAATAACTTGTAATTATTGAATACATTTAATGCATTTGTATTTGTATAAGCCCGTTTGGAAAACGGGACTTATTATGGTATGAGGTTGTCCGTACATACGTCCGTCCGTACCTTAACAATCGCATGCTCGATAACTGCAGAGTATGAGACCCACCTTCATGATACTTCATAGGCACATTGCCCTAGGTGAGAGGAGGATTCCGGACAATAACTTCGAAACCATAAACCTACACTCATGGAACTCGTCGGTGCATTGCCCTAGGGGAGAGGAGGATCCCTATTGTTTTGGGGGTCAGTAGGTCAAAGGTCCAGGTCACGGTTCCCTTATATTGAAATACACATTCCGGACAATAACTTCGAAATTATAACACCTATACCCATGATACAACACAGGTGCATTGTCCTAGGTGAGAGGAGGAATCTTAATGTTTTTGAATTCAGTAGGTCAAAGGTCAAGGTCACAGTGACCTTATATGGAAATACGCATTTCGGGCGATAGCTTCGAAACCATAAAATCTATACTCATGAACCTTCAAAGGTATATTGCCCTAGGTGAGAGGAGCTCCCTTTTGTTTTTGGGTTCAATAGGTCAAAGGTCAAGGTCACAGTGAAATTATATAGAAATACTCATTCCGGATGCTAATTTCGAAACCATAACACCTAGTGTCATGGAACTTTGTATGTATATTGCACTGGGTGAGAGAAATATTCCTATTGCTTTTGGGTTAAGTAGGTCAAAGGTCAAGGTCACAGTGACCTTATATGGAAATACGCACTCCGGATAATAACTTCGAAACCATAACACCTTCGCTGATCATAGGTACATTTCCCTAATTGAGAGGAGGAATCCTAATGTTTTTGGGTTCAGTAGGGCAAAAGTCAAGGTCACAGTGACCTTATATGGAAATACGAATTCCGGGCGATAGCTTCGAAGCCATAACACCTACACTCATTCGCTGCCGGAACGGTAGTGACTCTTATATTGTTTTAGTAATTGCACATGGTAAGGTAGTAATGAATAGTTTCTTTGAGTTTTTTCACTTTGATAACGCAATCATATAATTACACATGGTAGCAATGAGCAGTTTATCTGTGTTGTAATGCACGTTAACGCAAACGCATCCCATACATGTGAGTAATTGTATTTCTGTGCTGATGTGTACTTTAACACGTCGTGCTACCAAGGTGAATATGTAATCATAATTGTATTTCTGTGCTGATGTGTACTTTAGCACGTCGTGCTACAAAGCTGAATATGTAATCAATTTGTAAGGCATGCCAAGGACGCCCACCTTGATTCAAAATGTTTGGTAGCACAAATTGGGAAGTAAGTGTCTGGTGAAAAAAACGGTCATGGCGTGTTTACGTCTCCGTGACAACTCTTTCTTGGAATATTGTTTTAACACCCGTGACTTGGTCTGTTATTATGTTAAACTTTGTTCCCAGTTTCTACCCAGAAATAATGCTATTTTCTCTCGGCAGCTATTTTACGCTTGTGTAAAACCTTGCTTGTGAACCTTCATATGCATATTGCCCTAGGGGAGAGGAGGATCCCTATTGTGGTCAGAAAGTCAAAGGTCAAGGTCACAGTGAACTTACATGGAAATACGCATTCCGGATGCTAACTTCGAAACCATAACACCTACATTCATGGAACTTCGTATGTACATTACACTGGGTCAGAGGAGGATTCCTATTGTTTTTGGGGTCAGTCGGTCAAAGGTCAAGGTCAAGTGTTTTTCTACTTTCTATTTGACATTGAATGAAAACGGATCTCCGAAACACACCTGGATTTTCAAGAACGTTGAAATTTCATTGCATTGTTATTATACTTTACTGAGCAAAAATAGAAACGTCCCTCCCTGTTTAAGTAAAGATTTCCAGAAATCCAAAAGGGTTACAGTTATAAATCATAATCAAACATAAAGTTTATTCATTTGTGGACCGACCTACCGACTTCGCCAGGGTATCACTCTGAAAGTTCTCAGATTAAGTGAATTGAGGGATCAAAATAAAAAATCACAAAATATCAGACATTCGTAACGACATCGAGTTTAATTCAGAATTTGTCACCCGCATTAAATATCGTTAATAACGAGTGTGACCACCATTTGCACGAATATTATTGCATGTACATGAACAGCTTGCTTGATTAGCTCAGGTATATAAATTGAGACCAATTACAGTGTTTTTTTTTAAATATTATTGTAATATTGAATATCACCTACGGTATAACTACAAAATAATGTGTACTTTACATCTACGAAGAATAGAGACTAGTACACATCTTATCTAACTAGTATACTAAATACAAAAGTGTGTTTATTGTTTATTGTTTTTAGAGTAAACATAAAGTAAAACGCAAATAATGAAATACCTGTTTTTATCTAATAATGTGTTTACTACATAGAAGAAGAAGAAGAAATATAAATAGTGATTTTTCATCTGAATGGTTGCCAATTTAAGTACGAGGTAAGTTTAAATAAGCCGTTTTTAATAAATGAAATAATGCGTCATATAAACCTAAATATGAATATCATAGGTCATTCTCATATATGTCTAAGGTAGCTGTCTTCCAAAGGTTCAGTTCAAAACGATTAAACAATCTATTTCGTATATTAATATGACGTGATATAGCGTTATTTTCACGGGCACTATTGCAACAAGTTTTAACTTTTACACCACTTGTTACACCTTACTTTAAGAAACGAAGTGCTCCACCGGCAGGTAATGGTGATGTACCTTTCAGAGTCAAAATTAATTATTTATACCAGATGTTGTCAGTGCATATTCGTCAATGTACTCCCCAAAATAATTTAAGGACCCTGTTTAGATTTTGGTTCATTTTTTAAAGTGCTGTATTGAATAATTTATCTTTTTCAATTTTTAAGTTTAATTGTATTCTTTTACAATGGGAACATTACACACATTAACGTTTTATATGAATATGAAATCCATAATAGTAAAGATTAACTAATTACTGTTCTAGTTTGTGGTCCTTAAATTATTGTGGGGAGTATAAGTATGAGCAAGTATTGTAGAGTACATTAGTAAACAGACACAAGTTAATGCGTTTCTAAAAATACTTGTATAGTGAGATAATAAAATGGGAAACCGTTGGTGACTCAGCACGCGTATTTGGAAACCTAGCTATGATGTAAACCCATATTTCAGTTATAAATATCCATATCTTACTGAGCCTCTGACACTGAGATATTAATTTCAAGGTATACACATGCAAAGTAGCAGTTGGAGAAATAGCGTTATCTATGGATAGGAACTAGAAACAAAGTTAATATGAGGTGGGGTGGGGGAGGGGGGGCAGGGGGAGGGGAGTGGGGGATGGGGGTTAAACAATATTGAGAAACCAAATTGTCACGGAGCTATAACTGAGCCCGATCGTTTTTTCTTACCAGATACATTCTTCCCCACGTTTACCATCAATTATTCCTACTATAACACTGAAGTGTAACGATGCATTTCAGTATCAGTGAAAATTTCGCATTTAATTCATAAGTAAAAGTCGTGCTTTTCCACGCTTTAAATGATGCATCTATGTTCATAAATGACAAATTATTGATTATCATTTCACATTTTTCAAGTATTTTCTTGTTATATTACATATTTGTCTGTGATTTGTATAGGCAATACTGGGAATACAAAAGCTTTATCTACTCGTTTGCTCTACTACGAAATATCTCCCAATGGGAGTTATTTCGCAGTACGGAACATTGCTCGGCCTTTTCCGTCAGTGGCGGGAACGCCAAAATGACCAAGCGGAACTGCCTCGTCGGATTCTGTCACTCGGAAATCCGACTCGGAAAGTACTCGACGCCATATTGAACTATTTTCAAGAAACGATAACTCTTGCGGTAACGAGCTCTTCAATTATAAGAACAATATGGCGACTGCTGACGAACATATTTATTTATTTTATCAGGGAGTAGTCATAGATGTTCCTGACATAATAATGTATTCATACTGAGGCAAACAATAATCAATATGGTATTCCCGTCAAACTGGACGTTTCTTAAGTTATAATAGCTTCACATCCTCTTCATCTAATAGTAAAACTTAAAACCTATTCTCCACCCCATTTCATGTTTTATTTATTGTTATAGTTTTAATCTTAACAGCTTAAAATAATAGTAAATAATTATAAACCAAAAATCTCCACATAGCTTTACTTAAACAACAGCACGGATAGCTTAATTATTTTTTATAGTTTTAATTTAAGCACCATGTGAAACAACGCACGACTTCACCTTTAGATTACTGCAGCAATCAATCTACCCTTCACTACCTGAATTCAATGCAAGCGTCTATGCAATTTCACGCAGACGTTTTGTTTATAGAATTGGGAGGTCAAAACTGAATGGGAGATTTCAAAACGTGTACAGAAAGGGTAAGCTTGCTCTTGTGAATTTTCCATTACCACCAAAAAAGATCTGCTGATCGATGTATAGCTTTTATTGATTGATCGTATAGTAATGAAATTATCGCCGAAAAACAAGGGCCCCAAACAATAGCACATGGTGTGGTATCCTAGTATTCAGGCGCATAGCTACCTGTAGTTTGTACGCAAAGTACGCAGTTTTGAACACATTGTCCCAAATATTGAAAAAATTAAAAAGCCCAAAAATGCAATAAGGTGATGGGGTTCAGGTAACTTCTTCATTTAGCTCTAGAAAAAAATATATATATATAAATTTCAAAGACAAAATCAGTCTCATTTTGTTGCGGAAATGCCTCCAGATTGCACCACAGACGGTCTAGGAAAAACGATTTCCAGGAGAGCATGCCCCCATACACCAATAGACTGTTTGCGTACACATTCTAAAGTCCCTAGCTACGCACCTGGTATTATATAACCACACACCCTGTATACAGGACTTTCCCCAGCCATTTATTGCCTGACTTGTGAAACAGCCGGGGTGTCATTAAGAGGCGGTAGCCGGGGATTTCCTCATGTTACTTTGACTGGTCTACACGGCTACTTAATCCGAGCCTTCTCTGACTCTAAAAGTAAAAGTCTCTTTTTTTGCGGCTTTCACAGCCAGATGAAATATCAGAATCGTAAAAAGGGCTGGTAAGGTCAGAGAAGACACAGATTACTGGCTACTATGATAATGTTTACTAGTATATAATACAAGTATAATAACTATTGATCAGAATACCCGGCTGCTCTCTGGGCTGTTAACTTGAAAAGTTAATGACACCCCTGAACAGACATGACGTGATTTGTTGTTTAATCCGAGATCGTAAAATCCAATAGCTTGACGCTTTCAAATGTCAAAAAATTTGTAGCATGTCCTAATGGTTAATAGGTGGAGGGAATATAATCCTTAGAACTACAAACACACTTAATTACATATTAGGCCTCTTTTAAATGGAAATTTAAAGTATCGCGGCTTAGGAAAAGTTAGATTTGTTTGCCGTGACAGTATATTGGATGTTAGTCTCATTTATTTGACGTCTGTGGATGAATTTTCGACGTACGGACGTTTATAGCTGGCACATATCAAAAATCGTCTTGCCGTTCGTAGATGTGTATTTTATGCACTAATTGGATGTTTGATTTATTTGAATGAGTAATAAAATCCACAGACTTCCATTACGATACTAGTATACAATAATAAAAAAAGAAGAGTAAGTGATATAGTACATCAGTGACCTAAGGATATATTCCCTTAGTAATAGTATATGCATATAGTTAAGTAAAAATACATATACTATAACTGTCTCTTTCTCTCTTTACTGCTGCACACCCTCACGGGTAAGATCTCTTCTTCTCTCTATCCTTTTATACTATCGTAATGGGATCAGTCAATTATTGTTTGATAATTAGTAATTGAAATTGGAAAACTAGAAGATTGTAGCTTTACCAGCATGCATGTCTGATCAATTGGATTATCAATGACGTTAAAGATTTTATATTTTTTTCCTAAAGGAATAGATGAAACAAAATAATAAATTCCCAGTAAAAGGATAGTTTAAGTATCTTTTTAATCAATTTCTTATAATACTAGATATATGCCAAATCTCTTCTTTTCATCGGTCCATCCCCCAGTTTGTCGTCCGTACTTATGCCCCTACTTCTTTAAACATTCCTAGGGAAGGCCCTGTTTATATATACATATAATATATATGTATTATAGGTATATTGTTGTAAGGGTATATGATACCACACCCTGTGAGTGCAAGCATGTGTATCATAACGTATTTAAGGAGCAGTGGCAACTAAGCCTATGAACACATTACAGTATATGCTATTTAGAGCTGCCCCAGAGAGAGAGAGAGAGAGAGAGAAATGATACAAAGGATAAAAATAAAAATAGATGTGTTTCCTATTGCATGCTCTAAAAAAATAGGGTAGGTCGGTAGGCATTTTTTATTGCTTTTTTTTTTAGCAAGATAGTGTGAGGTTCTGTTTATCACAAAAAAAACACATACAAGTTGACGATACATCGTGAAAGTTTCTCTGTGATGTTGTCAGTTAACCTCGATATAAGACCGCCACATTTAAATTATGCATTACTTTTACACATTATAGAACACTTTAAACCAGAACACGAAATAACATGTTCAACTCTGAATGTATAGTATGACATTCCAGGCAAATCATATGACTAACCTAAATATTTTACACTTTTGCTGTGTAATTCGGTAATAATTTGCATAGTTATACCACCAGTGCCCAGTGGAATACAGAAAATATAGAATGGTGTTATGTTTCACTTCCATGAATTGAATTGAATGTTGTTTAACGGCTAATCGACAGAGTATACTATTTAGAGCCGCCTCAGAGAGAGGGAAAGGATACATAGGAATCCGGGAACCGTGCCCTACTCTTATTATCGATTCGATTTCTTTGGTTCTTTAACGTGCTCGGAGGATAGACCGTTATACGGGACCGCCCGGTTTACGTTCCCATTCGATGGACGAGGCTAAGGGAAAGTGTCTTGCCCAATAACACACCTACGAAACTCAGTGGCACCACGGAGGATTGAACCCGGGGCCTCCAGTTACAAATCCGCTTCTCTACCGACTGCGCCACGCCAGCCCTCTTTTGATGTAAGCTATGCGATAAATCATCGTTCAGAACAAACTGGGGGAAAAATGAATATTTGCATCAAAGGTTTTAGGGTCGGTAGGGCCACCGGAAACGCATCTATTTTTATTTTTGGCCTAATGATTAGATTTCTGTGTTGGTTTAACTTGCAACTGCTCTAGGATAGATGAACGGACAGACAGACGCGCTAAGGGAAAGTTTCTTGCCCAAGAACCGATGAAACTCAGTGGCGTCTGTGAGGCTTGAAACCGGATCCTCCGGATTCAAGTCCACTGCGCTATCCACTGAGCCACGCCAGTCAACCTAGCTGTGAGATATGTATATTCACATGTAAAGAGGTGCACAAATAATAATCTGCAGTTGGCAAGGTACATAATAACATGACATAATAACAATTTCATGTGAGCTTTTGAACCGATCACATAGTCTGGACCACTCGGGTGGCCTGTGATGGTCTTCCTGCTGGAGGAAAATGGTGGAACTGGAAATGAGCCAGTTGTCCGACTTGGTGACCAACTCATAATTCATTTTATGCCTATTCAATCACAGTTTTTTTAGAACCTGTGAATAAACCTATACTTTTAATTGGCATATATACATTATTATATGCCCTGAACACCTGGATAGAGTTTTGGTAAACAGCTTTGTAGTGTAATTTTACTGTTATTTGGCGGGTTATATTAGTTTCTTCAAGTTCTTGTAATTTTGACTAGTTTTTGTACACTCAGTTGTGTTGTTGGGATGCATCTCTGTAGTATAAAGAAGCATGCTTTTCTTTCAAGAAAAAAGATCCAGGTTCGATTCCTGGCAGAGACTGGGCACATTTACTGAGCTGTACATACAAAACTGTACATACAAACATTTGCTAAAATTATTCATATAATTATAGTGTTACTCATTTCATATTATTATGCATGTGTTCATTGCAATTATCAATGATTGAAATGAGGTTTTACGTCCCGTTGATATATCATATTAGGTTATATTTGGACAGCAACCTCAGATGAAATGAGTCAATATTTTTATATTAAACATGTTGCATATTGTGATGAAGCAGGAGAATCAAAACCCACGTAAATGGAGATGTCCAGGAATCGGTCGACATGCATGGGTCACTATAGATTGCAGTTTCTAGTATACAAAGGATGAACATATCATGTGTCATGGTTTTCAAGAAGTTTACACATCCATAAACTCTTCCAGCTACATTTTTATATTTCCTTTCACAGCAGTTATACTATTTAATACTTCTTATCTTAAGTCTTTAACTGAAATGTTGGAATTATAAGAATTACCTACAGGTTTTGTTGAGCGCTTTGAGTCAATGATTTTAGATGCCAAGAATGAAAGTTTATGATAATTATCTATATATTTGAAATAAAATATGTTTACCGGTAATCTCAATTATATAAATAATTTTGACAAGTTTTTGTACATTGGTTTGCGTTATTGGGACACATCTCTGTAGTGTAAGGAAGCATGCTTTCCTTTGAAGGAAAAAAAAGAGATCCAGGTTCCTGCCTGGGAACCTGGCACGCTTACTTTAATAGCTGTACATACAAACACTTTTGATAAAATTATTCATCACGTAATTATAGTTACTGTAAATAGAAAATATACTCATTTTATAGTATTAAACATGTTCATTGTGATGAAGAAAGAAAGAAAGAAAGAAAGAAAGAAAGAAAGAAAGAAAGAAAAAAAGAATGAATCAATCAATCAATCAATCAATCAATCAATCAATCAATCAATCAATCAATCAATCAATCAATCAATCAATCAATCAAACATTCAATCAATCAATCAATCAATCAATCAATCAATCAATAAATGAATCATTGTATGAATGAATGAAATAAAGTTTTACCGTTAACACATCATAAAAATTATTAGATTATATTAGGACAGCAACCTCACAGGTATCGAGATGAGATTTCCAATCAGACATGAGGTCTGTAGCTCTAAAGCATGGGCCTTATCTAATGAGCTACCGAGGCCGCCGATGATTTGTTTGTTTGTTTGTATGGCGTTTTACGTCATTTTCAACACATGTAAGGTTATATATGTGTGGTGGAGGCAGACCACCCACTTTTCCAGGGTAGAACCAGTACTGTAAACCTCGCGCCATCTGTAAGAATTGACACTTCCTTACACGTTGAGCTCCCAGTGGGATTGTAACCCGCAGCGGTGAGAGACGAAGGTTTACAACGCAACGTCGTTAACCATTATTGCAGTTTGAAGCATACCAGGATGAAACCTAACATATGATGCCGACAAATGTTCAAGACGTTTACACATCCATAAACTCTTCTAACTACATTCTTTTCTTTCGCGACTGTTATTATAATGTGTGTGGGGGGGGGGGGTAGGGGAGGGATTGGGGGGTGAGGGGGTAGGGGGAGGGTGGGTTAAGTCATAAAAACACTTCTATTTGGATATGAAAATAATCAAGTATAACCTTTGTACATATCAAAAAATAAAGCAGAGGAAACATGTGATATGCTTTTGATCACCAAAAAAAATAAATCATTATGTATGGATAAAATATTTTAACAGGCTAATGTTTAATCAAACAGCACAGAAGGGGGGAAAATGGTTTTGTTAAACATGCTTGCAGTGCGTTAAATTAGAAAGGGTTCTAAAAAAACATAAGACTGTTTGCTTTTCACTTAACGGAAAACAAGCAGTAGAGATGCCAAACAAAGATGAAAAGTTTTTTTTTAAAAACTATGACAGGCAACTAATGGTTCCGTTTGTCATATATGCTGATTTTGAAGCAGTAACCGAAAGTATTTCTTCAGCATCAAACAATCCTAAAAAATCATATACAGAAGCATATCAAAAGCATACTGATTGCAGTTATGGGTATAAGGTTGTTTGTTGCTATATGATCACTATTCAAAACCAGTTGTAACGTATAGAGGACCAAATGCTTTTTACAAGTTTTTGGAAGAAATGATAGAAGAAGAAAAGTGGTGCAAAAAAACTATGAATACACATTTTAAGAAAGAGTTGGTGATGTCGTCGGAAGAAGAAGCTAAATTCCAAAAATCTAAATCATGTCATATTTGTGGTAATGGTTTTGTAATAACTCTCAAAAAAGATGACGCGGGCCGTACAGTAGCATACGAAAACTCTGTTAGAGTTAGAGATCATTGTCATATAACTGGAACGTATAGGGGAAGCGCTCACGATATATGTAATATTAATTTCAGGCTGACTAAAAAAATACCTGTTGTGTTTCATAACTTGAGAGGATATGATTCTCATTTTAGAATGCAACACATCGGAAAGTTTAAACGAAACATAAATGTTATACCAAATAACATTAAAAAGTACATGTCTTTTATATTAGGACAAAGAATACTTTGATGACAAGCTAGAATTAATAAAAAGGTGTTAATCCTTATGATTACATGAACAGTTTTAAACGTGTTTAAGGAAACTAAATTACCTGGCAAAGATAGCTTTTATTCTCAATTAAATGATGAGCATATTTCAGATGCAGATTATGATCATGCTAAAACAATATGGAAAACATTCAAGATTAAAAACATGGGAGAATATCATGATCTGTATCTTAAGACTGATGTGCTGTTGCTGACAGATGTTTTTGAAAACGTTAGAAAAATTGAGTATTACACATTATATCCTTGTCATTACTTCAGTAGTCCTCGCTTAGCCTGGGATGCATGCCTTAAGATGACTGGTATCCAACCTGTTTAATAATTGATATTGATCAATATTTGTTTGTAGTAAAAGGATTAAGAGGGGGTACAAGTTATATTGCAAACAAATATTCAAAGGCTAACAATAAATATATGAAAAACTACGAGAAGAAAAAAGAAAGCAAGTATATAATATATATTGATGCTAATAACGTGTATGGGTGGGTCATGTGTCAACCGTTGCCTACTGGCAACTTCAAGTGGGTTGATAAGTTTGAAAAAGGAAAATCAAATTATATTTTTGAGTGTGATATTGAGTATCCCAAGAAACTGCGTGACTCGCATAATGATTATCCTCTTTCCCCAGAAAGTTTAAATATAAAAGATGAGTGGTTGTCAGACTTTTGTAAAAAATTAAAACAAAAGTTTCAATTGAGATCTTGCAATGTGAATAAACTTGTTACGACGTTGAAAAATAAAGAAAAGTATGTCGTGCATTTTAGAAACTTTGAATTGTATAAAAAGCTTGGATTAATGGTAACAAAAATGCACCGAATACTACAGTTTGACGAATCAGAGTGGTTGAAGATATACATAGCCTTTAATACTGCTAAGAGAACAGCTGGTAAAAATGCTTTTGAAAAGGATTTCTTCAAACTGATGAACAATTCAGTTTTTGGTAAAACTATGGAAAATTTGAGAAACAGAATTAATGTTAAATTAACTCACGACGAGGAGGTCCTTTTAAAATATGCAGCAAGACCTGCATTTATTTCTTGTAAAATGTTTAATGAGAATTTATTTGCCATAAACAGAATAAAAGAACGATTAGTTTTAAATCGTCCTTGTTATGTTGGCATGTGTATTTTAGACTTATCAAAATATTTAATGTATGCTTTCCATTACAACTACATTAAAAACAAATATGATAAAAAAGCTAAATTATTATTTACTGATACCGATTCCTTGTGTGATGAAACAAAAACAAAAGATGTGTATGCAGACTTTTACAAGGATAAAGAACTTTTTGATAATTGTGAATATGATCCAAAAAGTAAGTTTCATTTTAATGATAATAAAAAGGTTATTGGCAAGATAAAAGATGAAACGTGTGGCATACGTATTGTTGAATGGACTACGAAGTAAACTATATTCGTATATGCTAGATAATGAGGTTAGTACAAAAAAAATAAGGGTGTTAAAAAGTGTGTTGTTAAAAAATAAAAAGCACACGATGATTACAAAGAGGAGATTTTGTTTACAACAACAGAAAGTCACCATGAGATGAAAGTTATTAGATCACAAAAGCATAACATAAGCAGCTATGTAATAAATAAAAAGAGTTTATCAGCTTATGATGATAAAAGATACATACTACACAATGGACAAGATACATTATCATACAAATAAAATACTCCATGGTAAAAAACGATATGTGCAGCGATAATGAAAACTACTGTCCGGTTCCGTCTGACTTTGCTTAATGAATTGCAAATGTTTGAGTTGAATCGTATGAGCAAAATATTATGTTATTGAAATGATAAACTGGATTGATAAGTAGTATAGAGAGTGGGAGTTCAGCGATAGTGTCCTAGAGGGGGTTTGCTCAAGTAATTAATAATATGTGTCAGGGCTATTGGCCCAATTATGCTATCATTTAGATTTTTTGTAAATGAGGGTGTACTTGAGTTAACAGCCCTGGCCGACACATTTTACAGTTGCTTGGCGCCCGTTGCCCGCTCTGGAAAGCTGTGTCAGAACCCCCACTCTCTATACTACTCATGCCATCTTGGGCCTCTTGTTTTAAAAGTTTACATCAGTAAAAGGGCAAACTATAGGTAAACCAAAGTTGAAATATTTAGGAGCAAGTGAACTAAAAAAATAATTCTCGCTTCGCAGTGTGGGTGGGCTCGATCACATTAATTCACTTACTTTAAAACATAAACAATAAATAAATCGTTTTCTTAAATAAAATGATTCGAAATATTGCTAGTCCATTTCCACAGGTTTTCAGGATTTTTTGTTTTGTATTTGCAAACTTTACTTATTTTCACGTTATCAGAATATCAGGCGAGGGTAGCGTGCATTATTTGCGTTATTGCATTAGTTTGTAGTCTTGATCATCTTCAACGCTTGATTGTAAATACAAACGTCTTGACCGATTGAGTAGAAACAAATTTGAAACTGGCCAGGAACCACGTGACCGTAATTTGCTTAATTCCTTTTTTTATTAAAGTATTTCTGACTATCCGCATTTAGTTCGTCGATATAATGATGAAGTTTCCCTCTTTGTTTATATATAAATTTAATGTCTTTTTGACTTTCTGTGTATCTTGGATAGGAGGTGTCTCAGCAAATCAGAAATGTTACCAGTGTATCTGCAAAAATCAAACTTTGTTCAGGAGGACTGTCCTAGACGTTTGTCTTGAAAACAAACAAGTGTCGCAGATGATCTAGACTAATTAGTTTGACAAAATTTAAAGTCACAGTGAAGTCCTTATTCGTGTCAAATTTCAAATTTAGAAACAGGCAATACATTGTACAATAATCAAAGAAAATATAATGATTATGAAAAACGAAATACTATCTTTAGGTTAATTGACACATTTAAATGTAAATTAAGAAACAGGCTATTTATGCCACTTGTCCATTTCTTTTCCAATGTTAAACACTAGTTAAGGTTAAAATGTATAAGTTTGACTATATTAAAAGATGCTGAACAATTCCAATTTAGTCAAATAGATTTAACTTTATCTTTTAGAATGACGCATACGAATCTAACAAAATTGTCCATCTTTCTAAAAGTAAAATAAAAAGTAGTAAATTTCGAAAATGGTTATCTAATCCGTTAAAATTCTTTCGTTAAAATGCTTGATTCTTTGCATAGGATTTGAATGAAGATGTAAATAACTGACAACAAAAAATTACTTCACGATTTAGCATAAAAAATCAACTCCACGGATTAGCATAATTGAAAAATTCATTAATTCCGGTTTTCATAATATGTGGATAATTAAATTACGCTTCAAGGGTTAGAAAATAATTTCTGGTGCATTTTCAAATGTTTTCCAAAGTGTTTTCGAAAAGTACCAACTTTCACAAAAAAGCTTATCAGTCGAGGGTAGCGTACATTTTTTGCGCTCGAATGCGCTTTCTTTGGTAGAAAATGGTTAAGAAATAAAAAAATCTTATCGCACACTGAAGCTTTCAATGTGGGCGAATGTTTACAATTGTTTTCTTTAAGTTTTGGCAATAATGACGTCATAGGTCAGACGGCCGGACAGGATGGACGACCCTAACGCTATATACCCTTCTCCACCTTTGGTGGATGGGTCATACAAGTACGATAGTGCATAAAATACACGTCTACGAACGGCAAGACGATTTATGATATGTGCCATCCTCCGACTGTCTAGGGTGCATCTATAAACGTCCGTATGTACCCAAAGAACTCAAATAAATAAGACTAACAAGTAGGAAAAAAGTAGATGAGTTAAAAGTGATTCGTACGCTTCTGTTAATATAACGTTTACAAATTACATGTACACAGGAAGTACAGGAAATTACCACGTCGCGCTGTACATAGCGACTGAAAGACGAGCGGTCTGATATAGCTATCATAATTTATCTCTGCCCTTTTTTTCAAAAAGTAGGAGATAATGTTCACCCTTCGTCCGTCCGTTCGTCCGTCCGTGTGTAATTAACAAGATCTCCTCCAACACCATTACAGGTACGATCTTAAAACTTTACATAGATATCCTCGCCCTGGTGTTGATGTCGGATGAATAAATTATCAAAACGGAACTTTTACACAAGGTAGTGTTGAAATACAAAGAAGGTCAGTTTTATAATTATTTATACATAAATAATTATAATAATACATGAATAATTATAATAACAGAATGTAATAATCAATTTCCTGTGCAATAGGACATAAGTTTAGGGGCTATTGCCCTTGAATACTCGAACAAAGAGTAACAAGAAATGTGGGAAATTCCACGAATACCAGGTTTTCTATAAGCTACCTACAAAGTTACGTTCCAGTATAACCTACTTACACACCATGTTTCACTTCAATAGCCCACTCCTTACTGAGGTAATTGCTTAGAAACCGTCAGCAAGTTTCGTCGCAATACTTTATTACTAACAAACGTTATTGAGTGGAAACTATTTTTCTGTTTTTAGTCACAGTGACCTTGACTTCAGTGATTCCAAATGCAAGTCCAAGCATCCTTTCCTGATAAGCTACCTACTTAGCAAGTTTCATTGCAATATCTCACTCCTAAGAAAAGTTATTGAGCGGAACCATTTTTCTATTTTTAGTAACAGCAACCTTGACCCCAAACTGATCCCAAATGCAAGTCCAAGCTTCCTTTCCTGATAAGCTACCTACTTAGCAAGTTTCATTGCAATATCTCACTCCTAAGAAAAGTTATTGAGCGGAAACACAATGTTTCTACTTTTAGTAACAGCAACCTTGACCCCCACTCTGATCCCAAATGCAAGTCCAGCTTCCTTTCCTGATAAGCTACCTACTTAGCAAGTTTCATTGCAATATCTCACTCCTAAAAATAGTTAATGAGCGGAAACCATTTTTCTGTTATTAATAACAGTGACCTTGACCCCTATGGCCTCAAATGTAATCCCACCCTTCCTTTCTATATAGGCTACCTATCCAGGAAGTTTTGTCATCCTTTCTTTATTTCACCAAGGTTTACATATTAAGCAAACAGCAATGGAATCAACATAGTCAATGCATGATAATAATGTCATTATGGCGGAATGGCAATTTAAACACAATTCAATGTAACTAGTAACACGACGTAGTATCCAATGTCAATAGTTGCAAGGTAAGGAAAAAGGATTCTCTAGGTAGACTCTGCACAAAATCTAGACAGTCAACATAATACATTGTCTATATCTAATATCTGATTAGGTGGGAGGGAGATATTGTGTTTATTTATACATATCAATGTATTCTATAAAAAAAAACACACACAAAACATATTTATATATATTTATATATATATATATATATATATAAAACATTCTATGCAATATAAGCGAACACATCAACACTTATATTATCGATCGTGAAACTACTATTCATTTAACAACCTGGTCGTACGAAAGCGAAAAGATAGGAACATGTTATATGGGTACGAAAGCGAAACAATAGGAACATGTAAGCTGAATAGTAAAGCATATACATAGTAAACAAGTGAAATATGTCCTTTGTTTCATAACTTTTTCTGAGAAAACGAAATGGAAAAAGAAATGAAAAGGGGATATTAACACTTTAAGGATATTCAAAATTTGGCAGGGTCCTTCCTGTGAAACTGAAAATTCATTTCGGCTGATTTTATGAAATTAATGATAATAACGCAACAAATTGATTTCCATTATACAAAACAGATATAAGCATGATAAGAGCAAATGAAGAATAAAAAAAGTGTACAATCTGATATTAAAATATACAATTTTTTGTGCATCCGCCTAGAAATAACCACAATGTTAAACTAAAAACAAATAACATCCGTATAATCCTCTCAGTCTTATCAAGGGCAGTTGAAATCCAAAATTTTGAAATTTATTTCATTTTGGCACAAATTTGACCAAACACAGAGGTGTCTCCCAGCAATATTACAAATGTACATGTGTTACTTTGCATGCTTAGATTATGCTTGAAAAATGAGGTGCCAGGCAGGTAAACAGATATGTGTATTCAATCAACAGTAGTGTGCTTGACCATGCATACAATTACCTAGGCTAACTTACCTGTATTATTATGGCATGATAATGTAAACCTTCAGGAACCTCTATACGTTGTGTATTAAATTGTAACCCCATTGTGGTCATTGGAAATTGATTTTGTGAATGTGTTCATGTACAATATTTGTAAAGTTTTAAGTGATTGGTATACAAATTTAAAAAATGGATTTTCAGCTGCCCTAGATAAGACTTTGAAGATTACTATTGATAATATTTAATTTGCTTCTCTGAATATTACTGTGTGGATGCAGGAAAATGGCAGTTGTTTAATTTAAAATAATTACTAAACTATTGATATTTTTCTATTGATTTCTTTCTCTATATATGCTATATACACGGTAAAAAAAGTTTTGGACCAGTGTATATAAAGTAATATAAAAATAAAACTAGTGGACAGAATTTAAATATCTTTTTTTAGTAATCAAGGTCTACCCTACCCGGTTAATTTGGTATCAGAAACATTACATTCCAAACAAGATTTGATTTTAAAAAAATATCGCGAACACACAAAGGGTCTGTAAAAAATGTTGCAAAGTTCATCAAAAGTAACAGTTACGGACACATTCGAGTAACCAATAAAAATATTATTATTTTTTCGTAAACTTTCATTGTAAACGATAATTATTGTTGATTGTTGATCTATTGTGAATTATCAACTGAGATAATAAGGGTTATGGTCGAATGTCAAGAATCAGCGATCATTGTACGAGTTCGAACACTGCTATGGTCCAAAACCTTTTTTACAGAGTATTTAAAATAAATAATGAAAGTACTTGATTTAATGCCCTAACTTGTGTTTCAAATGCATTTTGCATCGAAATGGTTTTCATTGTAACAGGTTGAATATCACCAATTTAACTTGCTGAAGTACCTTAAAGTGAACATAATACATCTTTTGTCTAAACAATTCACTATAAATCACATACAGTTTGAATTTGCATACTAATTAAAGTTTTTCATAATGATATCGATAAAACTACACAGTTTCTTGAGTATAATCGGATGTTTAACAGTCATTAAGTTTTCAAATTTTATAGCATTTGGGTGTCTAAAATAGTACGGTTGTATATGTTTGGTTCTTTGTTTCTTGAATTGGTTACAAACTAATAAATAATGGAATTCGTCTCCGACGTCATGTTCGCAAAACATACACCCTCTTTCATTTAAAGGTATACTTTGCCATCTTCCAATTTATATTGGAAGCCTATGGTTTCGTGTGCGGAACATAAAAAGCTTTTACAAAGTAAGGTAGGCAATAATGAGATATATGGGCTTTGTTCAAATGTGTTTTTAAACATTCTATAAATAGTACTCGATGATGAGATATTAACAGTCGATGACCATTTTTGTATAAACATATCCTTAAATTTTTGGTTAGATGATTTTACCAGCCATTTAGCATTACTAAAACTCGGTGAATACCATATTCCAGAGAAACATAGAGAACATATTTAACATTGTTTATCAACTCTGAATTTATCATTTTATTTTCATGTAATGTGTGCACTACAAAATATACTAGGGAGGATAGTTTATTATCCATTTCATTAGCAATAAGTTTAGACCAGAATGAGATGATTCGTGTTTTAATATCGATAGATAGAGGCAGTATTCCCAATTCTCCAAATATCATATCGGACGGAGTTGCATTTTTAAGATTAAGTATATATTTGTAAAATTTCAGTTCAATTCGCTCAATTATGTCGATGTTACCGAAACCCTATAATTCGAAACCGGTTTTATTGTTTTATTAAAAAGGTCAATTTGCATATCAAATGGGAGGTCTAACCAGCGTATCTTTTCTAAAATGGCATTCATTGTTCAGCTATATGTTTTTTCGCAATTACATAAGAACCACTGCGATATTTGTATTCATTAACTATTTCAGCAATTTCATTAATGTAAATTTCAGATTTTGCTTCAGTGTGCCTTTGCTAAAAATCATTATTTTTGTTAGCTCGACTATTCGAAGAATAAGAGAGCTTATGTAATCACCCCGGCGTCGGCGTTGGCGTCGGCGTCGGCGTCCCACATCAAGGTTTGCATGTAAGCTGTGTTTACCATGTTTCCAAGTCTATATATCTTACATTTCTTATTCTAACACAAACAAAATTGGCCATGGGCTTCTTTATAGCCCATGGACTGCATAAGCACTTTTGGTTCTTGTAACCCATGGACTCCCATGGAACCAAAATTATGATAGACAATAAAATGTGTCCCATTTCACATCAATGTTTGCGTGTAAGCTGTGTTTACACGTCTATATCTCTTACATTTCTTACCCTTGCACAACCAAATTTGGCCATTAGCTTCCTTATAGCATTATCTTAAGGGCTGCCTAAGTAAGTTTGGTTCTTGTAACCCATGGGCTCCCCTGAAACCCAAATTGTGATAGCCCTTTAAATGTGTCTGTTTCACATCAAATTTTGCGTGTAAAATGTGTTTACAGGTCTATATCTCTTACATTTCTAGTTCCAGCTGAACTAAATTTGGGAATTGGTTTCCTTATAGTATGCTGTGAAGGGTTGGGTAAGCAATTTTGTCGTCTGCAAATTCTGGGCTCCCATGGAACCAAAATTGTGATGGCCCATAAAATGTGCAATAAAGGCAGATCTAGGTTTGCATGTAAGCATGTATATATCTATAATTTTGGTTTGGGATTTCTTAAAGCATTATGCATCTTATTCATACTTCACCCATATTGGGGCATGGACTCCGTCCTTCACCCCCCGTCCCCACTCTCTCCACCTCCACCCCCACTCGCTCCACCCCTTTGTTTTTTTAAATTTCTGATTTCTGTGTTGTTTTAGTCAATTCTTACACATATATGTTGCCCCCTCCCCACACCACACCCCCCGCCTCTCACGCCCGCCCCCTCCCATTTGAAACATTTTTTTTACATATGTCTGTATTGTTATAGCTTCTTACACATATATATATGTTGCCCCCCCTCCCCCACTCCCACCCCCACACCCACCCACACAAACACACACTCGAAACTGGAATATTTTTTATTGATGTTTTATTTTTTTTACATATTTCTGTGTTGTTTTGGTCAATTCTTACAAATAGCTTCTTACACATATATGTTGCCCCTCCCCCCCCCCCCACACCCACTGCCTCTCCCCAACCACCCCACCCCCACACTCGAAACTCGATTTTGTTTTTATTTATTTATTTTTACATATTTCTGTGTTGTTTTTGTCAATTCTTGCAAATAGCTATGTTGCCCCCTCCCACCTCCACCTCCCCTCCACGCCCCACCCCCACACACACGCGAAACTGGAATATTTTTATTTTTTATTTTTTTACATATATTTCTGTGTTGTTCTGGTCAATTCTTACATAGCTTCTTACACATATATGTTGCCCTCCACCCCCGTCTCTTCCCCAACCCCACCCCCACCACACTCAAAACTCTACATATTTTTACATATTTCTATATTGTTTTGGTCAATTTTTACACATAGCTTCTAACTCATATATGTTGCCCTCTTCCCTCACCCCCTGCCTCTCCCCCGCCCCACCCCACCCACACACACTCGAAACTCTACATATTTTTTACATATTTCTATGTTGTTTTGGTCAATTTTTACACATAGCTTCTAACTCATATATGTTGCCCTCTTCCCTCACCCCCTGCCTCTCCCCCGCCCCACCCCACCCACACACACTCGAAACTGGAATATTTTTATTTTTTATTTTTTTACATATATTTCTGTGTTGTTCTGGTCAATTCTTACATAGCTTCTTACACATATATGTTGCCCTCCACCCCCACCCCCGTCTCTTCCCCACCCCCACTGCCACCCCACTCAAAACTCTATTTGTTATATTTTTTTTACATATTTCTGTGTTGTTTTTGTCAATTCTTACACATAGCTATGTTGCCCCCTCCCCACACACCCTGCCCTGCATGCCCCCCCCCCCCCCCACCCGAAACTGGAATATTTTTATTTTTGGGAATTGGTTTCCTTATAGTATGTTGTGAAGGGTTGGGTAAGTTATTTTGTTTTCTGCAAATTATGGGCTCCCATGGAACCAAAATCACTATTTTTATACATATTTCTGTGTTGTTTTGGTCAATTCTTACATAGCTTCTTATACATATATGTTGCCCCCACCCCCTGCCTCTCCCGCCCACCCCAACCCCCAGCCTCTCTCCCACACCACTCCCACTCAAAACTCTTTTTTTTACGTATTTCTGTCTTGTTTTGGTCAATTCTTTCATAGCTTCTTACACATATATGTTGCCCTCACCACCCCCACACCCCGCCTCTCCACCCCCCTTCCCCCCACTATTTTTACATATTTCTGTGTTGTTTTGGTAAATATCTTGCCCCCTCCCCCCCACGCCCCCCCCCCCCCCACCCCCGCTCGAAACAATTTTGTTTCTTCATATTTATGTGTTGTTTTGGTCAATTCTTACACATATAGCTATGTTTTTCCCTCCCCACTCCAAAGCCCCCCCCCCCCCCCACCCCACCCGAAACACACTCGAAACTCATTTTTTTGTAATTTTTTTACACATATATAGCTATGTTGAATGCGCTATACAAACGCCATCCCCAATCCCACCCCACATTGTTTTAGCCTTGTTTTCTGATGGTATATACTAGCTATATAATTAATTATTCTCTGAAAAATCGAATAGTCGAGCTGCGCTGTTCTCAAACAGCTCTTGTTTTAGATGTATTAACATTTAGTTTCCATTTGGTGCACACTTTTTTTTCAAAACTGTTTAATGCATTTGGTAAATCATGTTCATCATCACTAAATATTACTGTGTCGTCAGCATACACAAGTACAAATAACTTTAGATAGGCATGAATATCCTCCACATTTACATTGCACGCCACACCATTTATATCCCTATCTAAGTAAGATTCAATATCTTTGAGAAAAAATGAAAATAAAAAGGGTGAAAGGTTTTCACCTTGCCTTACACCGTTCATAGTTACAACCGAAGAAGAACCCTCATTTGTTTGAACTTGCGATTTAATGTCATTATATAAACTGTGAATTACAGTAAAGTATTTTTCCATTTATGTCACGTTGCAGCAATTTATACCAAAGACCATATCTCCATACGTTATCAAACGCTTGTTTGAAATCTACAAAGCAACAAAACAGTTGTTTGTTTACTATTTTTATCTATTGTAAGCAATTAATAATAAATAGATTATCAGTCGAGTGTTTTTTTCTAAATCCTGCTTTTTTAGATCTTAGAAGTTAAAAGTTTTCGGAATACTGGTTAAGTCTGTTATTGAGTATACACGTAAGCAATTTTCGAAAACAGCTTAGAAATGTAATGGGACGATAGTTTTCAGGTAGGGTTGCATCTCTCTTGTTTTTAAAGATAGGCTTAATAATTCCTAAAGTCCAGTTTTCAGGAACGATCCCATTATTAAAAATCAAATTAAAAAGTTTGGTATAAACTGGTAACATAGTATTAATTGTCGACTTTACATGTTCATTTATTACGTTATCGGTTCCGGGCTCTCTTACATAACGTAAATTTACTTTTTAGCTCGACTATTCGAAGAATAAGAGAGCTTATGTAATCACCGGGGTCGGTGTCGGCGGCGTCGTTGGCGTTGGCGTTGGCGTTGGCGTAGGCGTCGGAGTCCCACATCAAGGTTTGCCTGTAAGCTGTGTTTACAAGTCTATATCTCTTACATTTCTTATGGTAAGTAAGTAATTTTGGTTCCTGTAACCCATGGGCTCCCATGGGCTCCCATGGAACCCAAATTATGATAAAATGTGTCCCATTTCGCATTAAATTGTGCGTGTAAGCTGTGTTTACAAGTCTATATCTCCTACAATTCTTACCCTAGCACAACTAAATTTGGCCATTAGCTTCCTTATAGCATTATCTTAAGGGCTGCTTAAGTAATTTTGGTTCCTGTAACCCCTTGGCTCCCATAGAACCCAAATTCTGATAGCCCTTAAAATGTGTCTGTTTCACATCAAATTTTGCGTGTAAATTGTGTTTACAGGTCTATATCTCTTACATTTCTTGTCCTAGCTGAACTAAATTTTGGAATTGGTTTCCGTATAGTATTTTGTAAAGGGTTGGATAAGTAATTTTGTCTTCTGCAAATTCTGGATTCCCATGGAACCCAAATTGTGATGGCCCATAAAATGTGCAATAAAGGCAGATCTAGGTTTGCATGTAAGCATGTATATATCTATAATTTTGTTTTAGGATTTCTTATAGCATTATGCATCTTATTCATACTCACCGCGACGTCTCCATACTTTAGCACGTCCGTCAGACATATCCAAGCAGAAACGAGATTCGTCTGTAAACAGAACACTCTGCCATTGACGTTGTGTCCATCGTGAATGTTCACGACACCAAACAACACGATTTCTACGGCGTTCGGGTGTCAACATTGTACCTCTATAAGCGTTATGGCTATGGAGGCCACGTTCTCGAAAGCGGCGACGTATGGTTAACTCGCTGATTGATTGATTGAATTGGATTTTATAGTTGCACCAACAGCTAAGGTCATATGGCGACTTTCCAGCTTCCATTGGTGGAGGAAGACCCCAGGTGCCCCTACGGGCAATTTTCGACTACGGGCGGGCACCTGGGTAGAACCACCGACGTTCCGCAAGCCAGCTGGATAGCTTCCTCACATAAAGATTCCTAGGCCCCTGAGGGATCGAACCTACAGCGGTGAGGGGCAAGTGATTTCAAGTCATAGACGTTAACCACTCGGCTACTCGCTGACACGTCGACCATGTATACTTATAGTCTCTCGATTTTTTATTTTTTTTGTTTTACATACTTTTGTGTTGTTTTGGTGAATTCTTTCATAGCTTCTTACACATATATTTTGCCCTCACCAAACACCCACTCCCCCACCATCCACCCCCGCCTCTCCCCCACCCCCACACCGCACCCCACCCAAAACTCGATTTTTTTTTATTATTTTTTTTACATATTTTTCTGTAGTTTTGGTCAATTCTTAGTTATGTTGTGCCCTCAACCCCACCCCACATTGTTGTAGCCTTGTTTTTTGATGGTATATACTAGCTATAAATGTATTATTCTCTGAAAAATCGAATAGTCGAGCTGCGCTGTTCTCCGTCAGCTCTTGTTTTAATAGTCTTACTGCTTTTTTCATTTCTTCGTCATCGATTGGTTGATTAATTTCGCCGTTAATTTCGTTACTTTCCACATGGAAATTGTCAAGGGATGCCTTAACAGTTTCGTTCTTCTTATTCCCATTTATGATTTTCCAGTATTGCCTGGGTTTTATGCTTTTTAAACTTCTAAGTTTATTGATTCTTTCGGATTTATATTTTTTGTGATTTAAGGCTATGTAAATTTATATTTTTACTTTCAATTTTTAATATATTTTTATAATATGTACTCTTATTGTGTAGCTTTTTCGAAGAAAAATGCGATACATAGGGATCACTTTGTCGTCCGTCAGTCCGTCCGTCATTCCGTCAGTCTGTCTGTCAGTCCTTCACGAAAACTTAACGTTGGCTATAACTTTCTCATTTCTTCATATGTCTTCATCAAACTTCCAATATATACTCACCATGACAAGATCGACAAGACCATACTTCCGGTTAGACAATGGCGGCGCACACGATTTAAATCAGAGGTAAAGAAAAAGCCATAAATGAGTTGTGCAGTATAACTTGTCCTCCAAAACTGATGCAGTAACTACGTAAATATTTATCGCAATACTTGAGGATAACCTGTGTATAAAACTATGCGTCTGTGACAGATAGTTTTCTTGTGTGTGTGCAAGGTGCAGGTCGGTTTATGAGTGACGGAGATCACGGATTCGGATTCCATTCGTCCATTGTGCATCCTCAAGAAGTCAGATCTCGACGATTATCTTCCACGTCCGTGAACTTGCAGTTAACTTTTTAGACTTCCATAGAACACTTACATGCCGTGTAAGTAATACCTGGCTTACCTTACCGTCTTTAATGTAAACAAACTGACCGTGAGAAAAAGTTATTTATAGAGTTGCACAAGGTTTTTGTACGGATTACCTGCGTTTGAGACCAGTCTTATTTTGTAGTGTGTTTTCTATTCTGAAGTGTCGAACATTGGTTGTACTTTCATATTACCGCTTAATGCTTATTTAGCCCAATTATTGATAATAAGCTATGTTGTAGCAAGTATATAAACAGTAATTGATTGTGTTTGATTTGAAATGAAATAATTCCTATCATTTGTTTATTGTTTTATTATTATTATTTGTTGTTTATATAATTATAAAAGTAATTATGAAAGTAAGTTATATCTATTATTATTATTAATATTTGTGAATTTGTTAAAACAAATCTATATCTGTAACAAATCTATATTTGTTTTCCTAGTGCAATATGCTAAAATCCAAATTGTTCTCTTGATTGGTCTTAATTATGTGTTTGGAATTGATATACTGACCAAATAGCTACTTCACAGTTATTGTTAGATGCATTATCATGTGGTTATTAGGGAGGCACCAACTTAACAAACACAAAAGAAAATATTTTATCATGCAGATATGCACTTTTCTGCCTAATAAAGGGGTGACCTAATAGATAATGCTTTATTAGGCACTGACCAATAAAGCAAATCAATGCGGAATTCCTCGGCGTTTATTATACTTAAAGTTATCTGACGCCATGCACGTAACGTTGCCTGACGTCATAAAACAAACAAAAAACAACAACATGGCGGCGTCCTCGATAACCGTAACATTCTGAGAAAAAGATAATAATAGTAATTCAAACAGAAAATGTGGATATTTTACATGATAAATAGAATATTATGTTGGTGCATTTTACTATCAAGTTTATTAGGCGATGCTTAGTAAACGAAAAATGGCGAGGCACTGACATAATATTCTCTATCATTTATTAAATTGCTTAACCATTTATTAAATGTTATGGCAAATATTGGGCGCGGCTCCAAATAGCCGGCAACACATATATAACATGGCAGCCCTTAACTTTTTTCTCAAAAGAGGGCTTGGCCCATAAGCTTGTTACCATTAAAGAAGCCCCAATAGGCTTAAACAAAAGATGAAGACCCAATAGGCTAAAACAAAAGAGGGCATGGCCCATCAGCCTTATACCCTTAGTGAAGCCCCAAAAGTCTTTAATAAAATGTTTATTCAAACCTTTAATTCTAAAGTAAAATGTTTCTTCATTTAATCATATTTTCTAAAGTTTAGAATAATGTGCACGACCGAAATAGGCATGATGCACCAACAATAAGCCCCAAAAGGCTTAATATTTCACGCTGTAATCCCGATCCTGAGGAACAGTGGTTAGTATATCATTGAAATTTACTAATTATAAAATGTCATTAAATTTGATTTCACTGAATTGAAGGATTCGCTGAGGGCCATATGGCAGCGATCAAAATGATTTTTTTATAATGCCACAGAACAGCAATCAAAATGTAATTTTGATAATGCCACTTATTTATAGTTGAAGTTATTTACAAATGCTTATGAATATGACCAAGTCTATTTATTTTATTTCCAACTCTCAATTAGTGCTTGGGTGTTGCATGTGTTGTGTGCACGTGCATGCGTGCGTGTGTGTATGTGTGTGTGTGATGTATTATCATAGTTACATGTTTATAATCGTATGGTTATTTGCAAATTACTACTTTAAACATAAACTAAACCAAACTGCTAAGTACCTATATATATATCAATAATATTCTCATTGTTTTGTGTATTTTGAGCTTGATTAGAGATAGGGTTAAACTGCAAAATAACGAGTGTAAATCGTCTGCTCTGATTGCATAAACATATTTTAAAACTTTTAAGTCAATGTGTTTTCTTAGAAATAAGTTATAACACTTATACAACTGGGTATATAGGATTTTATTAAGTACCTCGAATTAGTGAAGCTTTCGATGTTCCTAATTCTAAAATATGCCAGTTAAAATTATTTTGGCATCATGTTTTACTAGCATTACCACTACAAATACGTTTGCAAAAGAAACTTTCGAAATATTTAATGTTAACTCTGAATTACAGTTACTTGAATTTCAACAATATTCAATTTAAAGGGAGATAATTTAAGATTATCCATATTTCATTTTTTTATAGACGTAGCATCTGCGATAAATGGGTCAAATTTTTATGTTTTTTTCTATTATTTCATACCAATTTTAAGAATTTTATATCTTTAAGCGATCTTTGACTCATGTTATGTGTTTTATCTGCACATTTCATGTTTTCATATAAAGGGAGGGTAACTCTCAAAAGATATAACAATTTAAACAAAAAATAAATGTTTTACAAACTATGGGTCAAAACAAAATACTTATCACATAACTATTCTAAAATATATTTAAAATTATAAAATTAGTTAAGATACAAAAGTGAGTAGTTAAAAATTGTGTTCAGTGTACGTTTCGCGACGTATCTCAGATGGAGTGTTTCTATTGTGCTTTGTACACACATTTATTAAGTATTAACAATTTCCCTCTTAGTTCGTTAATTGTTATGTAATATGTCGTTTATGTTTTTTTCTTTACCTTTACTTCCTTTAGTACTATGGATAATATCATTTCAATACTTTTTCGATTCATAATCCTTTTACTACCATCATTTCTTTTGTTCTACCTCTTTCTTCACGTCTTAATCTGAGAGTCAACCACAGCTGTAAAGTATGTGTAACCGTATGGCCATTCCCACAACTTTATGTATACGTGATTTTAAAACCCAATGGGTAACGAATTAATGTGTTGGAGAATCACCATAGGTAGTTTTAACAACAAACTTAATCCGATTACTAGGAAAATGTGTCCTACTGACCGTTCCAAGTCGGTAACCCTGTCTTCGCCACCCTTTCTGTTGTTTTTTGTCTCTTTCATTGTATTGTCAAGTCCTTGTTTGCAGTATAGTGCGGACCTACGATGCTACGATTCGGACGCTGTGGTTTCTACAGGACCCTATATATCATTTTTTCAGTCACCCGTTTTATTTCATTAAACATTTGTTTACACTGATGCTAAGCTTTCATCGCAGAATTGTTTCCATTTCTTCATATTTGTTTTAATCGTTTTTCTATAGTTATTAATGTTTTTGTTCTCATGTCTGGGGATATATAAATGAATCCAGGCCCTGACAACGAAACGCACAGTCTGTCTATATTCCATTTAAATGCGAGAAGAATAAGACATAAACTTGAATACATTAAGGACAATTTACTTGACTTTGATATTCTGTGTTTTACAGAAACGCACCTATGCGACAACGTCTCCAATGAGACTTTAACTATCGAGGGGTATAGTAATATGTTTCGTAAAGATAGTCTGCACTGGAGGGTTGCTAGTTTATACCGCTAAAAACGTGATTTCAAGACGCGTACTAGAACTTGAATATGCACTGCCCACTTCACTCTGGATAGAAGTAATTTAAGACAAAAATGAACGATTTTTTATATGCACCATTTATCGTCACCCAAATTCAAATATCAGTTTTTGGGATAATTTAAATATAAGCTTAGAAAAGGCATTTGAAATATCTGAAAATATCATCGTAATTGGTGATATAAAACGAGAATCAACTTAATACAGAAAACCATTATTTAAAGGATGTAATGCAGATAAATAACATGAAAAATATAATAACAGAACCTACTCGGGTAACAGATCATTCTTCTACATTGCTAGATCACATTGTCATATCCGATTCATTGAAACGCTTCGATTCAGGTATTTTAAATATACCACGTGATATAAGTGATCATTGTGGTACATACTTAAAGCTACACAATCCCGATAAAATAATACAATTTCAAGTTGTTTTAAACATAAGAACGCCTATAGATGAAGTTCTTTGCTGGTTTGTTGTCTACATTGTTTAGGCTGGTATATTGTCATAGCGTATATCGAGGCATTTGCATAATAGGCGTGATAAACGCTTCGGTAACTTTGAAATTGTACCACCCAGCGATTACGGGTATATAAGCCTAAACGTTTATATAGCAATTTGCTCAGATATCCGATAACTACAGATTATTCAACTCGATGAGGATATTTAGTGGCGTGCAATGTAACTATATACATGTTTGAATTGTTGAACGAAAGGGAACACGTAAAATGCGTAAGGCATAACGTAAATACATAAATATATAGAGAATTATAAACACTTACCCGCGTATTCCACATATGTTCCATATCTTGTATATACTTATTTCCTAAAATATCCTTCAAATAATCCCAAATCACACACGTATTATACATGTATACATATACAGAGAGCGTGTACCAGTAGCCAATAGTATGACACGTGAAATACATGCTCCAGTGTTGACTCGGGACAGGGAGAAATTATTGTTTACAATGAGACACTTGAAGGATATTGTTCTATTGTTATATATATATGGAATTTTCCATTGTTGGAAAAAGACCAGCAATATTATTTCTCGCAAATCGTAGTTTTCAGGATGTGAGGAAGGGGTATACATATGAATGTCGCCCATCCGTCTATCCTTCAGTTGCACTTTTCAATTCCGGAGCTTCTTGGGAAAATAATAAGAGTCACAATTCGTAAAAAAGGGATCGCTCTTGCGTGCGAGCTTTTGTGGGTGCGTGCCTAAACCGTGCTTGTGTGCGTGCTATTATGCATATGTTTGTTAATATTTAAATCTGACGAATTTGAAAGGCATTTAATACTACTTCTTCATAAAAAAGAAAATTCATAATAATTTTTTTTTTTAAAAGTGCTAAGGCCTAGACTAGAACCCCGTCCGCAACGGCGAAAGCATACTAATACAGCGCGTTAACCTATTGCGCTACGGAGGCCGATTAACGATGTCGTTTTAATTAAGTTACTTTACATTAATATGCTCATTCGCGAAGACTGCTAATATCACGGTGAATAGACGTAACGGACCCTGGTTGCTCAAAACTGCGTTACCTTGATTCTGGTTGCACTTGTAACGGACCCTGGTTGGTAAATGGACACTGGTGGCAAAAAGTTTGAACATAAAGATACAGTATCGTATGTATAAGAAAAAAACTTTATACGACGGAACTTTTGAATATCATATCCTTCGAAATGCATTTTCTTATGTACAACAAATGTAGAATAATTCCTAACAAGCTTACTCTTAATTGGTCGATACAAAGTTGATGACTTTAAAACGCCAAACTTCCATATGTTCTCTCTGACTGATTTAATGTGATCCAAAACTGGTTTGCAACTGCTGTTGTTCAATAAAGATAACTGTTTAGTCTAAAAATCTGCAAATATTTTCATCATGTCTAAATTTCAGAGCACCGGACCCTGGTTGCTTTGTAAAAAATGCTTGAGATTCTGGCAACACTCTATATCTTTGGCACCGGATCCTGGTTGATAAGATTGTTTTCTATATACAATCAGATTAAACAGAAAACGACGATCGGGACTATGGCTCCACCAAAACAAACAATAAAAAACAACATCTATTGGTTGCATGGTGTTTTAAGTCATCTTCAGCACATTTTAGGTTATATATGATGGTCGATTTTTTCGTGGGGGAGGCAAGGCTGACCAGTAGGACAAGTGCTGCATGCCTCATGAAATCTGAGAAAGAGCTGGATTCGTACCCACTAACTTTCCCCGCAGCGCGCTGCATGACGGTTTTTTGTCGCCGTTTTACACGACAATGACCTCAAAAAGTTTTTATATTTGTAACCGGAGGCCCCGGGTTCAATCCTCCGTGGTGCCACTGAGTTTCGTCGGTGTGTTCTTGGGCAAGACACTTTCCCTTAGCCTCGTCTGTCGGGTGGGGACGTAAACCGGGCGGTCTCGTGTATCGGTCTGTCCTCCGAGCACGTTAAAGAACCATAGGAATCTATTCGATAATAAGAGTAGGGCACGGTTCCCGGATTCCTATGTATCCTTCCTCTCTCTCTGGGGCGGCTCTAATTAACCTATACTGTGTTGATGATCCGTTAAACAACATTCAATATTTAAAAAAAAAGGTTTATTCAAAAGGCATTATCTTAGAGCACGCAGCTGTGTACACACTGTCTGTAAAAATCCGAAAATTAAAAAAAACAACACAATACATAAAAAACAACAAAAACAACAATCATCAAATGAAAAAGTAGGGGCGAGAGGATATAAGGATTCATACTATATCATCAACATGTCAGCGTCAAATAAGATATAAAATAGCTGGAAAAAACGAACCACAGCGTATCTGGGAATGAAACAATATTTATAGCCGGTCTCCCAAAAGAAAGGAAGGATACAAACAAATCCGAGAAGCTGCCCTAATCTTACTTACGAATATATTTTCCTTTGAGCAAATTGTTCCAAGGATAGACACCGAAACACAGAACCGGTGTACATACCAATCGGACGGACGAGAATAAAGGAACATGTTTTACTCAATAATACACAGAAGAAATTGACTTGCGGCAATAAGGCTTCATCCGGGTCAAATGCAACGTGCTATCAAGTAGACCACGCCAGCACCCTTGAAGTGTACGAGTTCCTCGCTGATGTTTGGAGGGTGAAAACTCGTTAAATGTAAAAATCTTTAAAATATCTCAGCACATTTTTTTTCCCCATAAGTTGCCATAAGTTGACCCCCTCATAAACACCACCCAGTTGAACATGTCGTAGCTTTATCTTCCACCGCTGATATCAGACCGAGATATTTCGAACAGGGGAACAATACTTCCGAGCAAAAGCAGCTATTTTTCAGCAAAATTGTTTTAATTGTTTACGTGTTTTTACCCGCCAGGGTCCTTTACATGAGTAACCAGGATCAAGGTAACGCTGTTTTGAGCAGCCAGTGTCCGTTACGTCTGTGCACCGTGAATATAAACCATTGCTTTTCAACATATTGCTTTTCCAGGTCCGTAGCTACACTGGGGCACACAGATGTATTTGTCTTGGTTGAATTTTGGGAATGTACATACTTTACATAAAAACAACTATATACTAGTATATAAGGACCCTGGGGGGAAATGCAACACATTGAAGAAAATTAAAACAAAATAATATTGGGCACCACCCCGAAACATTGGGGTGTGGAGTCCTCCGGCTCTTACGCCTATGTTTATAAGACTATATAGAAACTCTCTCTCTATCTCAATGCTTCCACCCCACTCCTTCCTTCCCCCACTCTCTCTCCCCTTTTCTCACTTTTTTCCCTCCCTACCTCTCGCTTTCTTTCTTTCTCTGTATCTCTCTTTCTCTATGTGTGTGTCTCTCTCTTTCTCTCTTTCCTTCTCCCTCCTTTTTACTATCTATATATCTCTCTCTGTCTCTGTGTCTCCCTGTGTCTCTCTATCCATTTTATTTCCAATTTCAATTCATGCATAAATTAAGAGGAATTCATTAAAATTATGTTGATTTAGAATCTACTAATATGTGTAAACCATGCATGCATAACTTCACATAACAAATACTATATCTCCATCTTTACCATTAGTTACGAGCCTCTACCAATATTCCAATTTCGATAAACAATTTCTCCCTTGTGTTTTGTGTCAATATACACTACACACAAACACACACACACACACACATAAAAATGGAGGATTATTTGTATATAATAGTTTCTTTGATGCAACGCGATAGTTGGAAAGGATACGTTTAATTATAGGTATTGTTTTGGATTATGTATAAATATGGACTTATAAGGTTGTTTGAGTAAGTACATTTATAGCTTCCTTTTCAATTTCTAATGACTTGTATTTCCTATTAGGTCTTTCTACTGAAGATTGGTCTCATCAGTTCGGTGGTAAAATGCCGTCTGCTAAAATCCACTTTTATACCCGTTATAAGACCAGTGGTCGATTCACAAAGTACTTGAAGCGTCTCATACAGTACCGCCTTATCTCATTAATATTCAGTGAATTTATAAGGTGCGCATGTTGTATATATGAACCCACACGTATACAGTAATCATTTAGTACAACATGCGTAATAACCGTTAGATTTGTTCAGTTCTAGTGTGCCTTTTATCGGGATTGTGTAGCTTTAAGTATCCAATACAGTTATTATATCCGACCGACTTATACTAGACGTGTATGGAATTATAAAACAGCCGATTACGTAAAACTTAACGATCTCATTCAGCAGGCTAATTGGTCCATTTTATACAGAGGTTCATCTACCGTAGCCTGTGAACAATTTACAAACATGTGTTTAGAACTTGTTAAATTATGTATCCTTTTTAAAAATGTAACAATTCGACCAAATGATAAACCTTGGTATGATTCTGAAATCAGATGTGTCTCGAGTCAGCGTGACCGCCAGAAAAAAAAGCTACGCGCACTCAGTCTTCCATCGACCTGACGTATACGTAATAAAGTCAACAATCTTAAAACACATGCGAAAAAACACTTTTTCAGCAGTATTGAAGACACAATTACTGAATCAAGTATCACTGACAGGCGACAATATTGGAAACTCTTGAAATACTTTATTAAGTCAAACCATTCCTCCTTTAAAAACGACATTACCAAATGGCGATACGTCATTCTCAATAACTGACTAAGATAAAGCAAATTGCTTAAATGATTATTTTGTTTCGATAGCTTCAGTTGATGATTCGAATGTTGAACTACCTAATTTTATACCGAAAATGGTGAAAAACTAGAAAAAAAAATCATTGAAGAAAGCGATATAGTAGATGTTATTACGATTTTGGAGATACACAAAGCATGTGGGGAGGATGAATTAGTCATAAAATGCTGAAGGAAACTGTATACAATTTCAAAACCGTTGCAAAAACTTTTTAACAGATCATTAAATGAATGTGTTTTCCCTGACTTATGGAAATGTGCCATGGTAATGGCATTCTTCAAAAAAGCGGATCCTAGTATTCCTATAAATTATAGACCAATTTCGTTGTTGAACGGTGCAGGCAATAGAAAGAATAATTTTTAAACATGTGTATAATTTTCTACACATGCTTGATCTTATATTCAATCAGGTTTTTTGCAGGGTCATTCTACAACCTACCAACTTGTCGATGTGTATCATCATATACATTAGGCATTCGATGCTCAACAATTTACGTGCATTGTCTTTAACGATAGATCTATAGCTTTTGACCGTGTTTGGCATAAAGGTATTTTATTTAAATTAAAGCAACATGGTATTGATGGTAAGCTTTTATCATGGATATCAGATGATCTTTCAAGCCGATCGCAAAGAGTTTGTGTAGGAACTTCATCATCAACGTTAAAAACTGTAACTGCACGGGTTCCCCACGGCTGTGTTCTGGGCCTTCTTTTATTTTTATTATACGTAAATGATATTTCGGAAAGCATGCTTAGTATTACTCGTTTATTTGCTGATGATAGTTCGTTAGCAATTTCCACATCTAATATAGATGACATGTTAGGTATTTTAATCCACGACTTGCACATGATTACTGAATGGTCAAACTAATGACTTGTCCAGTTTAATCCCAATAAAACAGAAGCAATGTTCTTTTCGTTATCTGAAGATGATCGTCGCCCAGTTCTACACCTTAATAATATCCAGTTGACATTTGTTGATCACCATAAACATCTAGGTTTAACGCTTAGTCATAATGGAAAATGGCACGAGCACATCAAAAATGTTGTTGCTTCCGCAACAAAGGTATTAGGATTAATGCGAATGTTTAAATATAAAGTATCTCGAAGAACACTTAATCAGATTTATTTATCCTATATGCGTCCAATCTTTGAGTATGCTTCCATTACATGGGACGGTTGTACCTTATATGAAAAAGATACTTTGGAAAAATTACAATATGAAGCAGCACGCATAGTAACTGCACTAACTCGTTCTGTATCCATACATCATTTATTAGCTGAAATAGGATGGATTTCCCTTTCCGATAGGAGAAAACTGCAAAAGCTTATTACAGTTTACAAAGTTAAATATGGAACAACTCCAAACTATATTTCAAATCTGTTCCCACAATTGGTAGGACAAGTGAGCTCCTACAACCTTCGAAATAGTGATAATTACGCCACTACTGCTCGTAGAACCGAAATATTCAATAACTTGATTGTACCTTCATCTCTTAATCTCTGGAACAAATTACCAATATATATACGCTATTCAGAATCTATCTCAATGTTCAAGGGGGAACTTTTAAGTTCTGTTTTTCCCAGCTCAAAAGTTCCAACACACTACTTAACTGACCAACGATTATTTGCTGTTTTACGTGACAGAATACGAAAGTATTGCAGTTACCTTAATAATGATATTTATTTAAACAAACTACGAGAATCATACAACTGCGATTGTGGTTCTGCAGTAGAAGATGCTGAACACTTTTTTCAGCTGTAACTTATTTCGTACGCAACGGTTTCGTTTGTTTCAGTTAACTCGTACATTTCACCCATTAAATTTAAATACAATACGTTTTGGTCGCGAACACTTGTCGGATGACGATAATCAAATTCTCTTCGAAGCAGTGCACATGTACATAAGAGAAACACAGAGGTTTGCCTAGATTTAGATTTACTTTTGCAACTCATGCTGATTGACACTCTTCTTTCGAACTTGACACAATTTCTATACGTCTTCATTTTTTCTTTTTTTTTTCACTAGTTCCTAGTTTTTCTTTCTCACTACCTTTTCTCTAATCATGATATGTGCAAGTTATGTATATTTAGCTATGTAATTGTTTAACTTTGTGTATAGACTATTTTGTCGGTAAGGGCATTAACTAATGTTGTTAGAACTTGTAGCCCAACTCTTTTGCGTTATATATTGGCAATAACATATGTTTAAATCAAATCACATGACCATAACAAAATATGAAGGTTAAGTTCGCACTGGAGGTCATTTTATGGGTTAAATACTCTTTTTTTTATTCACGAAAACTTAACGTTGGCTATAACTTTCTCATTTATATTTCTTCTTCAAACTTTCAACATATACTCACCATGACAACATCGACATGACCATACCAAAATATAAAGGTCAAGATCACACTGCAGGTCATTATATCGGTTAAATACAAATTTCTTTCTTCACGAAAACTTAACGTTGGCTATAACTTTCTCATTTCTTGATATTTATTCATCAAACTTTCAATATATACTCATCATGACAACACCGACATGACCATGCTAAAATATAAAGGTCAAGTTTACACTGAAGGTCATTATATGGGTTAAATACTGGTGTTTTCTTCACAAAAACTTAACGTTGCCTGTACCTTTCTCATTTCTTGCATCAAACTTTCAATATATACTTATCAAGACAACATCGACATGACCATACTAAAATATAAAGGTCAAGGTCACACTGAAGGTCATTATATTGGTTAAATACTCGTATTTTTCTTCACGAAAACTTAACGTTGGTTATAACTTTCTCATTTCTTGATATTTCTTTATCCGAATTTCAATATATACTCAACATCGACATGACCATACTAAAATATAAAGATGAAGGTTACACTGAAGGTCATAATATGGGTTAAATACTCTCTTTTTTTCTTCACGAAAAATTACCAATTCTTTTTATTTCTTCGTCAATCTCTCAATATACACTTGTCATGACAACATCGACATGGCCATACTAAAATATAAAGGTCAAGGGCACACTGAAGGTCATTATATGGGTTAAATAGTTATTTTTTCTTCACGAAAACATTGTCAGGCCAGTTTGTCAAGGTCGTTCATCTGGATCCAAAAAACCTTGTTATACTGACAAAGCGCTGACAGGCGACACACGTGTTCCGCGGAACACCCATCTGGTATTTATTGTATAATCGTCGAGTGGTGTGATATACAATTCTTACTCGTGTACATTCCTTATTAAACCATGTTTTCACTTTGATATTAACACTTTTAGTTTTACAAACTCCGAATGACTGTTTTGCGGACGATTCAAAAAGAGTGGTTACATTTTCAACAACTTAATTTATATCACGTATTGTAACATTTTCTTTTCCTGTGAGTAAATCTAACTTGGTTTCAATTTTGCAAGCTCGTAATATGTCGAAATTATCAACGAATATATCAGCTTTATCTACGTCCAATAATTTGACCTTTTGTGTAGTGCTACTCAGGCATTGTGATTGAGCTAAATTTTGTTCATAATCCGTATTAATTGTCAGTAAAACGGGACAATGCACATCGGTATATAAACTGGAAAATCAAAAGCTTCAAGGTTATCTATAACTTCGAAATTATTCGCTGATCAGCGGTTCTTTTATTATTCCATGTAAATGTTGGGCTCTGCATATCCGAGCATATTCTACCATTTAAAATAAATAAATTATTATATTTACAGAAGTCCAACAATTTATAGCCGTATGCGTTTGGCCGTTTGTCCACACTATTGCTCTCCGTCGGAATATTAAACGTGTTAAACAGGAGACCATGTAAATCGGTAATGTGCTCATCTATTTGTAGAAAAGCATTTAAACAGCTTGTTCTCGAGTTAAAATGTCCAAGTAAAATAATAGTGTTTGACTCACCACAGTATCTGAATAATTCATTTTGAATTTCAAGGTATGGGTCATCGGCCATGTGTTTTGAACCATATGGTGGTATATAAACTACGTCACATTTAAGGTTTTCATGTGTTAATATTAAGTCTTTGGAAATCGTGAAGCATAAAACAAGCTTGCTAGAATTTGATTGATCTAATTTGATCATTGGTAGCAATTGTTCTTTAATAAGTAAAACAATACCACCAGACCGGCGCCTTGAAATCCATTTTCCATTATTATAATAAACGCAATAACCTGAAATATCCACTACATCGATATCATCAGTTTCGCTTTCCTGTATTCCAATAATGTCATTATATTTATAAAGGCAATACCATCTGGACATTTTAGCTTAGACATTATAACCACAAACATTTAATGACACAATATTCAGCTTGAATTGTGGAACAGGTTTACCTGGTTGTGCATACGGTGTTTTATTATAGGCATGCCCACAAATATTTAAAATATCTCTATGTTCAGAACGATTAAATGTGTGCCTGACCGAGATACCTGTACCAGAATTGGTCTTTCAACAAAGGACAATAGCTATCTCCCACGCTTTGCTAATCATCCCCGTGATTCAGCGAGCTGACCGGATTACAGTCGTGCACAATATGTTCGTTGTCTGAATGACAAGAATGATCGGCCCTTCGCTGAGCGTTACACTTTTTGACCCGATCGATGATATTTCTGTCTGTGGTACATGCAATGGTAAAGTACATGTATATGTTTCACGGTTTTGTGGTTTTGTGTGTCCATTTCCCCAGAATCTGATGTGTCACTATCCTCTGCGCTATCCTTTTTTTTTGAAGTAAATTTGGAGTCTAGTGGCGATGTTGCCTTCTTTTTGCCTGCAAACGAAGTTTTACTCTCCCAATCGTCTACGCAATGTCACCCAAAACTGAGTAACTGTTGGATGTTGGTGTCCTCTCATTGTTTTCAATGTTAAATGTTCTTAAAATCGGATTGAATAGATTTCCCGGTTTGCGATTTCGTTCGTACATAAATCTATTTGGTGTTTGCTGTCACTGTTGGTGTTGTCCCTGTTGTTGTCTTTGTAAAAGTTATTGTTGCTGTTTTTGTATGACACAATACCTCACTCCTAACAAAAGTTATTGCGTGGAAACCATTTCTCTATTTTTAGTAACAGCGACCTTGACCACAGTTGCCCCAAGTGCAATCCTAACCTTCCTTTCCATATAAGCTACCTACCCTGCAAGTTTCATAGCAATACCTCATTCCTAACAAAAGTTATTGAGCGGAAACCATGAGTTTGACGCCGCGTCCCAAACGACATATATGCCAAACTCATAACTTGAATGCTTAGGTGAAAAAAGTGAACGATTTTAAAGTTTGAGACTTATCGTAATATGTTTAATAAAACAGAGCCCAGACTTTTTTCAAAGGAAAATCTCGTTAAAAAAGTTAAAAAGTTGTGTTTCCACTTGATACGTTTAATCCAAATATACATGAATTTCAAGTTGTTTACGATCAAAGGATCTATATATAGCTCAATAAACATGATTATTATTATTCGGATGCTTTATTTTAGTGTTTGAGAATAAATACAGTCTACTCCACCGATTTATGTCGTTTAAACCAATTTTAACCGGAGGCAGACTAAGAATGTTTATCCGTAAATAAAGCATGCAATCTAGTCTTTAAATGATGCAGAACGACTTCCAACATTATGCTGTTTCGCCATTGGTTCATGATATAAACCTTAACGATGGTACTGACACTGGCGCTGAACTCTTGTTCTATTTTCGTTTTGTAATGTTGTTGTTTCATGCACATGTATCATATATAAATAAGAAAATGACAAGAAGCTGTATTTGTATGTGTTCATTTTTTCAGGGCATATAATCTACATATCTACAAATGTTAATTGCATCAAACTGGGAATGGTGGATGTACGTTCAAGTAGAGAGGAGGAGATGGGACTGAACTGTCCTGTTTGTTTGGAGGTGTACAAGGAACCAAAGTCAATGGCTTGCTTGCATACATTTTGTAAGAGCTGCATTGATATGACTGTGATGAAAATGAGAAGAAAATGGACTTGAAAAAACGGGATAGAGTGCCCCTTATGTAGAAAAACAACGGTAACCGGTGGAAAGCATTCTCCCCCAGTAGAATGGGCGACATCACTCCCAAACAATTATGCCATTCTGTCTGTTTTGGATGAAATTCATTCTGATGAAGAATACAACACGAGTGAACAAACTGTCGGATGCCAGCCATGTCAGAAAATAAAGATGACAATGGCAGCAAGCCAATATTGCTCAAATTGTCAAGAAGATCAGTGTGCGGAATGCGTTAAGATTCACGACCGTTTTGCATTTATGAAAGACCATGTCCTTATAGAAGTGGATGCACGCGAAAATTTGAAATTGTTCCCAGTTTTTGGGAAACTTGATCAGTGCTATGCCCACGCCAAGGCAATAAAGTTCTATTGTGCTGAACACCGTATAGTATGCTTTTAAAAGCCATAGAACATGTGAAGGTTTCGTTGAAATTCAAGAAATGACAGTTGACATAGAAGATGCGCAATCAAACAATTTAATGGAAGATTTGACTGAATTAAGAGAAAAGGTGGAACTCGCATCAAATCATTTCGAAAAGTGTGATAAAGAAATTGAAGAACAGAAATCGGCACTTCCTGCAATAAATGAGATTATTCGAGCAAAACTAAATAAAGTTGTTGATGACTTCAAACGAAAGGTACTGAATGAAGCTTTGAAACTTAAGAAACAAAATTCAGCTAAGATAAATGGAACCATTGCAGAATGTGAGAACTTGATTGCAGCATTGAAGGCGTCTATATGTACGCATGAAGATGTTGCAAACCGTGGTATTTATTGCAAAGCGTAAGATTGAAGAGCAGCTGTCGATGTATGAACAAAAAGCTAAAGAACAATTCAAGAAGTTGCAATCTTTTATTATTAATATTCACATTGGAGAGCATATGGAAGAAATATTAGATTCTGGAAAGGAACTCGGTTCTCTCACAGTCAGTTCCACAAAAGAAAGTGTCGAGTCCATTATGGAACATAAACCAGTCAATTTTGAACGTTGTCCTTCAATCGATGTCAAAGACTGCGGAAAATGGGTGAGTAATCAGTCATAGAAATTTAAACAGACTAACATACAAATTAAATCTCGAATATTAATCGGTTACGCAAACGGAACCGGAGGATACTTAAACCTTACGGACATATCGAAATTCGTATATGAGATTGTATGTTTGTGTTATCAACCCCGTACCCGGGACAGCGTCTGTCCGAAGACTGTTATTTTTGTGTCCTTTAATCCTCCAAAACTTAGACTTTTTCATTTAATTAAATATATTATTATTCTACAGACATGCATGTTATGATGTAGAGATATGCATTTATCAGCGTGTATTGAGGATATAAACGTTAGATTTATGTTTCTTTCATTATGGCTAGGCACACCCGCCGTAGATTTGTGTTTCTCTCATTATGGCTAGGCACCCGCCGTGGATTTGTGTTTCTGTCATTATGATTAGGCATCCCCTCCGTAGATTTGTGCTTCTCTCATTATGGCTAGGCACCCCCGCCGTAGATTTGTGTTTCTGTCATTATGGCTAGGCACCCCCGCCGTAGATTTGTGTTTCTCTCATTATGGCTAGGCACTCCCGCCGTAGATTTGTGTTTCTCTCATTATGGCTAGGCACCCGCCGTAGATTTGTGTTTCTGTCATTATGATTAGGCATCCCCTCCGTAAATTTGTGTTTCTCTCATTATGGCTAGGCACCACCGCCGTAGATTTGTGTTTCTGTCATTATGATTGAGAACCCCCTCCGTAGATTTGTGTTTCTCTCATTATGGCTAAGCACCCCGCCGTAGATTTGTGTTTCTGTCGTTATGATTAGGCACCCCCTCCGTAGATTTGTGTTTCTCTCATTATGGCTAGGCATCCCCGCCGTAAATTTGTGTTTCTGCCATTATGATTAGGCACCCCCTCCGTAGATTTGTGTTTCTCTCATTATGGATAGGCACCCACCGTAAATTCGTCTCAAGGTTGGGTGTCCTTGGTTTTTAGCAAATAGAGTCTTTTGATTATTTGTATTATCTCCTTAAATATATACTGCATCAATTTTTATCTAGAGAAAATAGGCATTACCCAATTAAAGGATATTTACGCAAATTTCAAAATGACGCTAGATCCTTTTAAATCCTGATAAATGTTTTCAGCTGCAGTATTCGGATGAGAGGTCCATACTAGATCGTACATTTGATCCAACTGGGGTTGACGACGATAAATTTCAGGTGCAGGTTAAGATTGAAAGGTCCATATCTGATGATACATTTGATCCATTTGGGGAGGATGATGATGATGATGCAGAACGTATGGATGTGATTGCAGACACATTCGAAGACACGTGTTATGTGAGATCAAAGTTTTTTTAGCTCGTCTGTTTTTGACAAACAAAAAACAGCATCGTCGCCGCCTGCAGCCTGCGGTTTAGTTGTTTCTGTTGAGCTTAGACTTCTAAATGATCTCGGTATGGTGAATACTAATCATTTAATGTGTACGTATGTAGCGTGGCATTGGAATTGAAATGTTGACCATTTTTAGCTCGACTATTCGAAGAATAAGAGAGCTTATGTAATCACCCCCGGCGTCGGCGTCGGCGTCCCACATCAAGGTTTGCGTGTAAGCTGTGTTTACAAGTCTATATCTCTTACATTTCTTATTCTAGCACATCCAAATATGTCCATGGGCTTCCTTACAGCATTATCTTAAGGGCTGCTTAACTAATTTTTGGTTCCTGTAACCCCTGGGCTCCCATGGAACCCAAATGTTGATAGCCCTTAAAATGTGTCTGTTTGACATCAAGTTTTGCGTGCAAGCTGTGTTAACAAGTCTATATCTCTTACACTTTTTGTCCTAGCTGAACTAAATTTGGGAATTGGTTTCCTTATAGTATGTTGTAAAGGGTTGGGAAAGTAATTTTGTCTTCTGCAAATTCTGGGCTCCCATGGAACCCAAATTGTGATGGCCCATAAGTGTGCAATAAAGACAGATCTAGGTTTGCATGTAAGCATGTATATATCTATAATTTTGGTTTGGGATTTCTTATAGATTATGTATCCCACCTTTTTTTTATTTATTTTATTTTTTATATTTCTGTTTTGTTTTAGTCAATTCTTACACATATGTGTTGCCCCCTCCCTCCCCACCCCGCCTCTCGCCCCCACCCCCACTCACACACTTGAAACTCTATTATTATTTTTTTTACACATTTCTGTGTTGCTTTTGTCAATTCTTACACATGGTTTATGGGCTCCCCTCACATGGAGGACAGGAGAGGGAATTGTTTTCATTTTATCTTCCATTATTTGGATATTAATATTTCAATATTTTAGTTTCAACGCAATCATTTACATATAGGAACAATTTAGATTAAATTTAGATACACAGATGAAATATCAATAAATGAAATGAGGCCACAATACAAACTGCCAAATATCAGCTCCTTCCCTCGAGTTGCCTTTCAACCACACATTTCTTTAAAATGACAGAAATTTTGGATTAAAACAGATAAAAATAACAACATTTCACATAATTTTATATCGGCCGGAGTTTTTATACAAGCCCCATCCCCCCAACCCCACCCACATTGTTTTATCCTTGTTTTCTGATGGTATATACTAGCTATATAATTTATTATTCTCTGAAAAATCGAATAGTCGGGCTGCGCTGTTCTCCGACAGCTCTTGTTTACATCTGTATTCAAATCATGACATTGCATTATTACAATTTTAACCATGATTCTAATCTAAACATAAACATCTTTATTCAACTAAAGATGTCGTTTCCTTACTCTGGAATCGTTTTATAAGATGATCATTCCATTCTTTGAGCAAAATTGTAATGTCGATTCTTACTGATGGCGGGAGGTACTGATTCTACCAATGGAAAAATTGAACGATGTGCATATACCAAAAATAGTCGGGGTGGGGTGTGGAGTGGGCACCCCAATGTTCAAAGTGTGTGTGTGGGAGGGGGGGGGGGGGCAGACTATGCTTTGCCCCCCC